>OX451739.1:247588276-247663276 GCA_948472305.1 Vicia faba
AAATAAACAACAACAACAACAACGTCAAATAAACAACAACAAAAACAACGTCAACAACAACAACAACGTCAAATAAACAACAACAACAACGTCAACAACAACAACAACAATGTCAAATAAACAACAACAACGTCAAATAAACAATAACAACAACAACAACAATGTCAAATAAACAACAACAACACCGTCAAATAAACAACAACAACAATGTCAAATAAACAACAACAACAACGTCAAATAAACAACAACAACAACGTCAACAACTACAACAACAACGTCAACAACTACAACAACAACGTCAAATAAACAACAACAACAACAACAACGTCAAATAAACAACAACAACAACGTCAACAACAACAACAACAACGTCAAATAAACAACAACAACAACGTCAACAACAACAACAACGTCAAATAAACAACAACAACGTCAACAACATCAACAACAACGTCAAATAAACAACAACAACAACAACAACGTCAAATAAACAACAACAACGTCAACAACGTCAACAACAACGTCAAATAAACAACAACAACAACAACGTCAAATAAACAACAACAACAACGTCAAATAAACAACAACAACAACAACGTCAACAACAACAATAACAACGTCAAATAAACAACAACAACAACAACTATGTCAACAATAACAACAACGTCAAATAAACAACAACAACAACGTCAAATAAATAACAACAACAACGTCAAATAAACAACAACGTCAAATAAACAACAACAACAACAACAACGTCAAATAAATAACAACAACAACGTCAAATAAACAACAACAAAAACAACGTCAACAACAACAACAATGTCAAATAAACAACAACAACGTCAAATAAACAACAACAACAACAACGTCAACAACAACAACAACAACGTCAAATAAACAACAACAACAACGTCAAATAAACAATAACAACAACAACGTCAAATAAACAATAACAACAACAACAATAACAACAACAACAACAACAACGTCAAATAAACAACAACAACAACGTCAAATAAACAACAACAACAACGTCAAATAAACAACAATAAAAACAATAACAACATCAACAACAACAAAAACGTCAAATAAATAACAACAACAACAACATCAACAACAACAACTACGTCAAATAAACAACAACAACAACGTCAAATAAACAATAACAACAACAACAACGTCAACAACAACAACGTCAAATAAACAACAACAACGTCAAATAAACAACAAAAACAACGTCAACAACAACAACAACAATGTCAAATAAACAACAACAACAATAATAACAACAACGTCGACAACAACAACTACGTCAAATAAACAACAACAACAACAACGTAAAATAAACAACAAAAACAACTATGTCAACAACAACAACGTCAAATAAACAACAACAACAACAACGTCAACAACAACAACAACGTCAAATAAACAACAACAACAACAACAACGTCAAATAAACAATAACAACAACGTCAACAACAACAACAACAACAACAACAACAACAACAACAACGTCAAATAAACAACAACCACAACTATGTCAACAACAACAACAACGTCAAATAAACAACAACAACAACAACGTCAACAACAAGAACAATGTCAAATAAACAACAACAACAACGTCAAATAAACAACAACAACAACAACGTCAAATAAAAAACAACAACAACAACAACAACAACGTCAACAACAACAATAACAACGTCAAATAAACAACAACAACAACAACAACGTCAAATAAAAAACAACAACAACAACAACAACAACGTCAACAACAACAACAACAACGTCAAATAAACAACAACAACAACAACAACGTCAAATAAACAATAATAACAACAACAACATCAAAACAACAACGTCAAATGAACAACACCAACAACAACGTCAAATAAACAACAACAACAACGTCAAATAAACCAAAACAAAAACAACAACAACATCAACAACAACAAAAACGTCAAATAAACAACAAAAACAACAACGTCAACAACAACAACTACGTCAAATATATAACAACAACAACGTCAAATAAACAATAACAACAACAACAACGTCAAATAAACAACAACAACAACAACAACAACGTTAAATAAACAACAACAACAATAACAACGTCAAATAAACAACAACAACAACAACACCGTCAAATAAACAACAACAACAACAACAACGTCAAATAAATAACAACAACAACGACGTCAAATAAACAACAACAACAACAACGTCAAATAAACAACAACAACAACGTCAAATAAACAACAACAACAACAACAACAATGTCAACAACAACAACAACGTCAAATAAACAACAACAACAACAACTATGTCAACAACAACAACGTCAAATAAACAACAACAACAACAACGTCAAATAAACAACAACGTCAAATAAACAACAACAACAACACCGTCAAATAAACAACAACAACAACGTCAAATAAATAACAACAACAACGTCAAATAAACAATAACAACAACAACAACGTCAACAACAACGTCAAATAAACAACAACAACGTCAAATAAACAACAACAACGTCAAATAAACAACAAAAACAACGTCAACAACAACAATAACAACAATGTCAAATAAACAACAACAACAACAATAACAACAACGTCGACAACAACAACTACGTCAAATAAACAACAACAACAACGTAAAATAAACAACAAAAACAACTATGTCAACAACAACAACAACGTCAAATAAACAACAACATCAACAACGTCAAATAAACAACAACAACAACAACGTCAATAACAACAACAATGTCAAGTAAACAACAACAACAACAACGTCAAATAACCAACAACAACAACAACAACGTCAATAACAACAACAACAACGTCAACAACAACAACAACAACGTCAAATAAACAACAACAACAACAACGTCAAATAAACAATAACAACAACGTCAACAACAACAACAACAACAACAACAACAACAACAACAACAACGTCAAATAAACAACAACCACAACTATGTCAACAACAACAACAACGTCAAATAAACAACAACAACAACAACGTCAACAACAACAACAACGTCAAATAAACAACAACAACAACGTCAAATAAACAACAACAACAACGTCAAATAAAAAACAACAACAACAACAACAACAACAACGTCAAATAAAAAACAACAACAACAACAACAACAACAACGTCAACAACAACAATAACAACGTCAAATAAACAACAACAACAACAACGTCAAATAAACAACAACAACAACACCGTCAAATAAACAACAACAACAACGTCAAATAAACAACAACAACAACAACGTCAAATAAACAACAACAAAAACAACGTCAACAACAACAACAACGTCAAATAAACAACAACAACAACGTCAACAACAACAACAACAATGTCAAATAAACAACAACAACGTCAAATAAACAATAACAACAACAACAACAATGTCAAATAAACAACAACAACACCGTCAAATAAACAACAACAACAATGTCAAATAAACAACAACAACAACGTCAAATAAACAACAACAACAACGTCAACAACTACAACAACAACGTCAACAACTACAACAACAACGTCAAATAAACAACAACAACAACAACAACGTCAAATAAACAACAACAACAACGTCAACAACAACAACAACAACGTCAAATAAACAACAACAACAACGTCAACAACAACAACAACGTCAAATAAACAACAACAACGTCAACAACATCAACAACAACGTCAAATAAACAACAACAACAACAACGTCAAATAAACAACAACAACGTCAACAACGTCAACAACAACGTCAAATAAACAACAACAACAACAACGTCAAATAAACAACAACAACAACGTCAAATAAACAACAACAACAACAACGTCAACAACAACAATAACAACGTCAAATAAACAACAACAACAACAACTATGTCAACAATAACAACAACGTCAAATAAACAACAACAACAACGTCAAATAAATAACAACAACAACGTCAAATAAACAACAACGTCAAATAAACAACAACAACAACAACAACGTCAAATAAATAACAACAACAACGTCAAATAAACAACAACAAAAACAACGTCAACAACAACAACAATGTCAAATAAACAACAACAACGTCAAATAAACAACAACAACAACAACGTCAACAACAACAACAACAACGTCAAATAAACAACAACAACAACGTCAAATAAACAATAACAACAACAACGTCAAATAAACAATAACAACAACAACAATAACAACAACAACAACAACAACGTCAAATAAACAACAACAACAACAACGTCAATTAAACAACAACAACAACGTCAAATAAACAACAATAAAAACAATAACAACATCAACAACAACAAAAACGTCAAATAAATAACAACAACAACAACATCAACAACAACAACTACGTCAAATAAACAACAACAACAACGTCAAATAAACAATAACAACAACAACAACGTCAACAACAACAACGTCAAATAAACAACAACAACGTCAAATAAACAACAAAAACAACGTCAACAACAACAACAACAATGTCAAATAAACAACAACAACAACAATAACAACAACGTCGACAACAACAACTACGTCAAATAAACAACAACAACAACAACGTAAAATAAACAACAAAAACAACTATGTCAACAACAACAACGTCAAATAAACAACAACAACAACAACGTCAACAACAACAACAACGTCAAATAAACAACAACAACAACAACAACGTCAAATTAACAATAACAACAACGTCAACAACAACAACAACAACAACAACAACAACAACAACAACAACGTCAAATAAACAACAACCACAACTATGTCAACAACAACAACAACGTCAAATAAACAACAACAACAACAACGTCAACAACAAGAACAACGTCAAATAAACAACAACAACAACGTCAAATAAACAACAACAACAACGTCAAATAAAAAACAACAACAACAACAACAACAACGTCAACAACAACAATAACAACGTCAAATAAACAACAACAACAACAACAACGTCAAATAAAAAACAACAACAACAACAACAACAACGTCAACAACAACAACAACGTCAAATAAACAACAACAACAACAACAACGTCAAATAAACAATAATAACAACAACAACATCAAAACAACAACGTCAAATGAACAACACCAACAACAACGTCAAATAAACAACAACAACAACGTCAAATAAACCAAAACAAAAACAACAACAACATCAACAACAACAAAAACGTCAAATAAACAACAAAAACAACAACGTCAACAACAACAACTACGTCAAATATATAACAACAACAACGTCAAATAAACAATAACAACAACAACAACGTCAAATAAACAACAACAACAACAACAACAACGTTAAATAAACAACAACAACAATAACAACGTCAAATAAACAACAACAACAACAACACCGTCAAATAAACAACAACAACAACAACAACGTCAAATAAATAACAACAACAACGACGTCAAATAAACAACAACAACAACAACGTCAAATAAACAACAACAACAACGTCAAATAAACAACAACAACAACAACAACAATGTCAACAACAACAACAACGTCAAATAAACAACAACAACAACAACTATGTCAACAACAACAACAACGTCAAATAAACAACAACAACAACAACGTCAAATAAACAACAACGTCAAATAAACAACAACAACAACACCGTCAAATAAACAACAACAACAACGTCAAATAAATAACAACAACAACGTCAAATAAACAATAACAACAACAACAACGTCAACAACAACGTCAAATAAACAACAACAACGTCAAATAAACAACAAAAACAACGTCAACAACAACAATAACAACAATGTCAAATAAACAACAACAACAACAATAACAACAACGTCGACAACAACAACTACGTCAAATAAACAACAACAACAACGTAAAATAAACAACAAAAACAACTATGTCAACAACAACAACAACGTCAAATAAACAACAACATCAACAACGTCAAATAAACAACAACAACAACAACAACGTCAATAACAACAACAATGTCAAGTAAACAACAACAACAACGTCAAATAACCAACAACAACAACAACAACGTCAATAACAACAACAACAACGTCAAAAAAACAACAACGTCAACAACAACAAATACGTGAAATAAAAACAACAACTATGTCAACAACAACAACATCAAATAAACAACAACAACAACAACGTCAACAACAACAACGTCAAATAAACAAAAAAAAACAATAACAACGTCAAATAAACAACAACAACAACACCGTCAAATAAACAACCACAACAACGTCAAATAAACAACAACAACAATGTTAAATAAACAACAACAACAACAACGTCAACAACAACAACAACGTCAAATAAACAACAACAACAACAACTATGTCAACAACAACAACAACGTCAAATAAACAACAACAACAACAACAACAACGTCAAATAAACAACAACAACAACAACGTCAAATAAACAACAACAACAACACCGTCAAATAAACAACAACAACAAAAACGTCAAATAAACAACAACAACAACAACAACAACAACGTCAAATAAACAACAACAACAACAACGTCAATGAAACAATAACAACAACAACAACAACGTCAAATAAACAACAACAACGTCAAATAAACAACAACAACGTCAAATCAACAACAAAAACAACGTCAACAACAACAACAACAATGCAAATAAACAACAACAACAACAATAACAACAACGTCGACAACAACAACAACGTCAAATAAACAACAACAACAACGTAAAATAAACAACAAAAACAACTATGTCAACAACAACAACAACGTCAAATAAACAACAACATCAACAACGTCAAATAAACAACAACAACAACAACAACGTCAATAACAACAACAATGTCAAGTAAACAACAACAACAACAACAACGTCAAATAAACAACAACAACAACAACGTCAATAACAACAACAACAACGTCAAAAAAACAACAACGTCAACAACAACAAATACGTGAAATAAAAACAACAACTATGTCAACAACAACAACATCAAATAAACAACAACAACAACAACGTCAACAACAACAACGTCAAATAAACAAAAAAACAATAAAAACGTCAAATAAACAACAACAACAACACCGTCAAATAAACAACCACAACAACGTCAAATAAACAACAACAACAATGTTAAATAAACAACAACAACAACGTCAAATAAACAACAACAACAACGTCAACAACAACAACAACAACGTCAAATAAACAACAACAACAACAACTATGTCAACAACAACAACAACGTCAAATAAACAACAACAACAACAACGTCAAAAACAAGAACAACGTCAAATAAACAACAACAACAACAACGTCAAATAAACAACAACAACAACACCGTCAAATAAACAACAACAACAACGTCAAATAAACAACAACAACAACAACGTCAAATAAACAACAACAACAACAATGTCAAATAAACAACAACAAAAACAACGTCAACAACAACGTCAAATAAACAACAACAACAACAACAATGTCAACAACAACAACAACGTCAAATAAACATTAACAACAACGTCAAATAAACAATAACAACAACAACAACAATGTCAAATAAACAACAACAACAACAACATCAAATAAACAACAACAACAACAACAACAACGTAAAAAAACAACAACAACGTCAAATAAACAACAACAACAACAACGTCAAATAAACAACAACAACAACGTCAACAATGTCAAATAAACAACAACAACAACAACAACAACATCAAATAAACAATAACAACAACAACAATAACAACAACAACAACAACAACGTCAAATAAACAACAACAATAACAACGTCAATTAAACAACAACAACAACAACGTCAAATAAACAACAACAAAAACAATAACAACATCAACAACAACAAAAACGTCAAATAAACAACAACAACAACAACAACATCAACAACAACAACTACGTCAAATAAACAACAACAACAACGTCAAATAAACAATAACAACAACAACAACGTCAAATAAACAATAACAACAACAACAACGTCAACAACAACAACGTCAAATAAACAACAACAACAACGTCAAGTAAATAACAACAACAACAACAACAACGTCAAATAAACAACAACAACAACAACATCAAATAAAAAAACAACAACAACAACGTCAAATAAACAACAACAACAACAACAATGTCAACAACAACAACGTCAAATAAACAACAACAACAACAACGTCAATAACTACAACAACAACGTCAAATAAACAACAACAACAACGTCAAATAAACAACAACAACAACAACAACGTCAACAACAACAACAACAACGTCAAATAAACAACAACAACAACGCCAACAACAACAACAACGTCAAATAAACAACAACAACGTCAACAACGTCAACAACAACGTCAAATAAACAACAACAACAACAACGTCAAGTAAACAACAACAACAACGTCAAATAAACAACAACAACAACAACAACAACAACGTCAACAACAACAATAACAACGTCAAATAAACAACAACAACAACAACTATGTCAACAACAACAACAACGTCAAATAAACAACAACAACAACGTCAAATAAACAACAACGTCAAATAAACAACAACAACAACAACGTCAATAACTACAACAACAACGTCAAATAAACAACAACAACAACATCAAATAAACAACAACAACAACAACAACGTCAACAACAACAACAACAACGTCAAATAAACAACAACAACAACGCCAACAACAACAACAACGTCAAATAAACAACAACAACGTCAACAACGTCAACAACAACGTCAAATAAACAACAACAACAACAACGTCAAGTAAACAACAACAACAACGTCAAATAAACAACAACAACAACAACAACGTCAACAACAACAATAACAACGTCAAATAAACAACAACAACAACAACTATGTCAACAACAACAACAACGTCAAATAAACAACAACAACAACGTCAAATAAACAACAACGTCAAATAAACAACAACAACAACAACGTCAAATAAACAACAACAACAACAACAACGTCAAATAAATAACAACAACAACGTCAAATAAACAACAACAAAAACAACGTCAACAACAACAACAATGTCTAATAAACAACAACAACAACGTCAAATAAACAACAACAACAACAACAACGTCAACAACAATAACAACGTCAAATAAACAACAACAACAACAACGTCAAATAAACAATAACAACAACAACAACGTCAACAACAACAACGTCAAATAAACAACAACAATAACAACGTCAATAACAACAACAACGTCAAATAAACAACAACAACGTCAAATAAACAAAAACAACAACGTCAACAACAACAACAACGTCAAATAAACAACAACAACAACGTCAACAACGTCAACAACAACGTCAAATAAACAACAACAACAACAACAACAACGTCAAATAAACAATAACAACAACAATGTCAAATAAACAACAACAACAACGTCAAATAAACAAAAAAACAACAACGTCAATAACAACAACAACAACGTCAAATAAACAACAACAACAACGTCAAATAAACAACAACAACAACAACAATAATAACAACAACAACAACAACGTCAAATAAACAACAACAACAACAACATCAACAACGTCAAATAAACAAAAACAAAAACAACAACAACATCAACAACAACAAAAACGTCAAATAAACAACAACAACAACAACAACAACTTCAACAACAACAACTACGTCAAATAAATAACAACAACAACGTCAAATAAACAATAACAACAACAACAACGTCAAATAAACAACAACAACAACGTCAAATAAACAACAACAACGTTAAATAAAGAACAACAACAACAACAATGTCAAATAAACAACAACAACGTCAACAACAACAACAACAACAACACTGTCAACAACAACAACAATACCAAATAAACAACAACAACAACGTCAAATAAACAACAACAACAACGTCAACAATAACAACGTGAAATAAACAAGAACAACTATGTCAACAACAACAACAACTTCAAATAAACAACAACAACAACAACAATGTCACTAACAACAACAACAACGTCAAATAAACAACAACAACAATAACAACGTCAAATAAACAACAACAACACCGTCACATAAACAACAACAACAACGTCAAATAAACAACAACAACAACGTCAAATAAACAACAACAACAACAACGTCAAATAAACAACAACAACAACAACGTCAACAACAACAACAACGTCAAATAAACAACAACAACAACAACAACAACGTCAAATAAACAACAACAACAACAACGTCAAATAAACAACAACGTCAAATAAACAACAACAACAACAACAACGTCAAATAAACAACAACAACAACAACGTCAACAACGTCAACAACAACGTCAAATAAAGAACAACAACAACAACAACGTCAAATAAACAATAACAACAACAATGTCAAATAAACAACAACAACAACAACAACAACGTCAAATAAACAACAACAACAACAACGTCAATAACAACAACAACAACGTCAAATAAACAACAACAACAACGTCAAATAAACAACAACAACAACGTCAAATAAACAACAACAACAACAACGTCAAATAAACAATAATAACAACAACAACAACAACAACGTCAAATGAACAACACCAACAACAACGTCAAATAAACAACAACAACAACGTCAAATAAACCAAAACAAAAACAACAACAACATCAACAACAACAAAAACGTCAAATAAACAACAACAACAACAACAACAACGTCAACAACAACAACTACGTTAAATATATAACAACAACAACGTCAAATAAACAATAACAACAACAACAACGTCAAATAAACAACAACAACAACAACAACAACAACAACGTTAAATAAACAACAACAACAATAACAACGTCAAATAAACAACAACAACAACAACACCGTCAAATAAACAACAACAACAACGTCAAATAAATAACAACAACAACAACGTCAAATAAACAACAACAACAACAACGTCAAATAAACAACAACAACAACGTCAAATAAACAACAACAACAACAACAACAATGTCAACAACAACAACAACAACGTCAAATAAACAACAACAACAACTATGTCAACAACAACAACAACGTCAAATAAACAACAACAACAACAACAACGTCAAATAAACAACAACGTCAAATAAACAACAACAACAACACCGTCAAATAAACAACAACAACAACGTCAAATAAATAACAACAACAATGTCAAATAAACAATAACAACAACAACAACGTCAACAACAACGTCAAATAAACAACAACAACGTCAAATAAACAACAAAAACAACGTCAACAACAACAATAACAACAATGTCAAATAAACAACAACAACAACAATAACAACAACGTCGACAACAACAACTACGTCAAATAAACAACAACAACAACGTAAAATAAACAACAAAAACAACTATGTCAACAACAACAACAACGTCAAATAAACAACAACATCAACAACGTCAAATAAACAACAACAACAACAACGTCAATAACAACAACAATGTCAAGTAAACAACAACAACAACAACGTCAAATAACCAATAACAACAACAACAACGTCAATAACAACAACAACAACAACGTCAAAAAAACAACAACGTCAACAACAACAAATACGTGAAATAAAAACAACAACTATGTCAACAACAACAACATCAAAAAACAACAACAACAACAACGTCAACAACAACAACGTCAAATAAACAAAAAAAAAACAATAACAACGTCAAATAAACAACAACAACACCGTCAAATAAACAACCACAACAACGTCAAATAAACAACAACAACAATGTTAAATAAACAACAACAACAACAACAACGTCAACAACAACAACAACAACGTCAAATAAACAACAACAACAACAACTATGTCAACAACAACAACAACGTCAAATAAACAACAACAACAACAACAACGTCAACAACAAGAACAACGTCAAATAAACAACAACAACAACAACGTCAAATAAACAACAACAACAACACCGTCAAATAAACAACAACAACAACAACGTCAAATAAACAACAACAACAACAACAACGTCAAATAAACAACAACAACAACAACGTCAAATAAACAACAACAAAAACAACGTCAACAACAACAACGTCAAATAAACAACAACAACAACAATGTCAACAACAACAACAACGTCAAATAAACAACAACAACAACGTCAAATAAACAATAACAACAACAACAACAATGTCAAATAAACAACAACAACAACAACATCAAATAAACAACAACAACAAGAACAACAACAACGTCAAATAAACAACAACAACAACAACGTCAATTAAACAACAACAACAACGTCAAATAAACAACAACAAAAACAATAACAACATCAACAACAACAAAAACGTCAAATAAACAACAACAACAACAACAACATCAACAACAACAATTACGCCAAATAAACAACAACAACAACGTCAAATAAACAATAACAACAACAACAACGTCAAATAAACAACAACAACAACGTCAAGTAAATAACAACAACAACAACAACAACAACAACGTCAAATAAACAACAACAACAACAACATCAAATAAAAAAACAACAACAATAACGTCAAATAAACAACAACAACAACAACAACAACAACGTCAACAACAACAACAACGTCAAATAAACAACAACAACAACAACAACATCAACAACTACAACAACAACGTTAAATAAAAAACAAGAACAACAACGTCAAATAAACAACAACAACAACAACGTCAACAACAACAACAACAACAACGTCAAATAAACAACAACAACAACGTCAACAACAACAACAACGACAAATAAACAACAACAACGTCAACAACGTCAACAACAACGTCAAATAAACAACAACAACGTCAAATAAACAACAACAACAACGTCAAATAAACAACAACAACAACAACAACATCAACAACAACAATAAATCCGTCAAATAAACAACAACACTAACAACTATGTCAACAACAA
The DNA here is from genome assembly GCA_948472305.1 of Vicia faba. Classification (NCBI taxonomy): domain Eukaryota; kingdom Viridiplantae; phylum Streptophyta; class Magnoliopsida; order Fabales; family Fabaceae; genus Vicia; species Vicia faba. The sequence continues at coordinate 247,601,331 of OX451739.1, forward strand.
CAACAACGTCAAATAAACAACAACAACAACGTCAAATAAACAACAACAACAACACCGTCAAATAAACAACAACAACAACAACAACATCAAATAAATAACAACAACAACGTCAAATAAACAACAACAAAAACAACGTCAACAACAACAACAATGTCAAATAAACAACAACAACAACGTCAAATAAACAACAACAACAACAACGTCAACAACAACAACAACGTCAAATAAACAATAACAACAACAACGTCAAATAAACAATAACAACAACAACAATAACAACAACAATAACAACGTCAAATAAACAACAACAACATCAATTAAACAACAACAACAACGTCAAATAAACAACAATAAAAACAATCACAACATCAACAACAACAAAAACGTCAAATAAATAACAACAACAACAACTACGTCAAATAAACAACAACAACAACGTCAAATAAACAATAACAACAACAACAACGTCAACAACAACAACGTCAAATAAACAACAACAACGTCAAATAAACAACAAAAACAACGTCAACAACAACAACAATGTCAAATAAACAACAACAACAATAATAACAACAACGTCGACAACAACAACTACGTCAAATAAACAACAACAACAACAACGTAAAATAAACAACAAAAACAACTATGTCAACAACAACAACAACGTCAAATAAACAACAACATCAACAACGTCAAATAAACAACAACAACAACAACAACGTCAATAACAACAACAATTTCAAGTAAACAACAACAACAACAACGTCAAATAAACAACAACAACAACGTTAATAACAACAACAACGTCAAAAAAACAACAACGTCAACAACAACAACAACGTGAAATAAAAACAACAACTATGTCAACAACAACAACATCAAATAAACAACAACGTCAACAACAACAACGTCAAATAAACAAAAAAAACAATAACAACGTCAAATAAACAACAACAACACCGTCAAATAAACAACAACAACAACGTCAAATAAACAACAACAACAATGTTAAATAAACAACAACAACAACGTCAAATAAACAACAACAACAACGTCAACAACAACAACAAGAACAACAACAACAACGTCAAATAAACAACAACAACAACTATTTCAACAACAACAACAACGTCAAATAAACAACAACAACAACAACCTCAACAACAAGAACAACGTCAAATAAACAACAACAACAACAACGTCAAATAAACAACAACAACAACAACACCGTCAAATAAACAACAACAACAACAACAACGTCAGATAAACAACAACAACAACAACGTCAAATAAACAACAACAAAAACAACGTCAACAACAACAACAACGTCAAATAAACAACAACAACAACAACGTCAACAACAACAACAACAACGTCAAATAAACAACAACAACAACAACGTCAAATAAACAATAACAACAACAACAATGTCAAATAAACAACAACAACAACAATGTCAAATAAACAACAACAACAACAACAACGTCAACAACAACGTCAAATAAACAACAACAACAACGTCAAATAAACAACAACAACAATAAACAACAACAACAACAACAATAACAACAACAACAACAACGTCAAATAAACAACAACAACAACAACGTCAATTAAACAACAACAACAACGTCAAATAAACAACAACAAAAACAACAACAACATCAACAACAACAAAAATGTCAAATAAACAACAACAACAACATCAACAACAACAACTACGTCAAATAAACAACAACAAAAACGTTAAATAAACAATAACAACAACAACAACGTCAAATAAACAACAACAACAACACCATCAAATAAACAACAACAACAACAACAACGTCAAATAAACAACAACAACGTCAAATAAACAACAACAAAAACAACGTCAACAACAACAACAATGTCAAATAAACAACAACAACAACAACGTCAAATAAACAACAACAACAACAACAACGTCAACAACAACAACAACGTCAAATAAACAACAACAACAACAACGTCAAATAAACAACAACAACAACAACAACAACAATAACAACAACAACAACGTCAAATAAACAACAACAACAACAACGTCAATTAAACAACAACAACAACAACAGCGTCAAATAAACAACAACAAAAACAATAACAACATCAACAACAACAAAAACGTCAAATAAACAACAACAACAACATCAACAACAACAACAACGTCAAATAAACAACAACAACAACAACAACGTCAAATAAACAACAACAACGTCAATAACAACAACAACAACAACGTCAAAAAAACAACAACGTCAACAACAACAACGTGAAATAAACAAAAACAACAATAACAACGTCAAATAAACAACAACAACAACATCGTCAAATAAACAACAACATCAACGTCAAATAAACAACAACAACAATGTTAAATAAATAACAACAACAACGTCAAATAAACAACAACAACAACGTCAACAACAACAACAACGTCAAATAAACAACAACAACAACAACAACAACTATGTCAACAACAACAACGTCAAATAAACAACAACAACATCAACAACAACAACAACGTCAAATAAACAACAACAACAACAACGTCAAATAAACAACAACAACAACACCGTCAAATAAACAACAACAACAACAACGTCAAATAAACAACAACAACAACAACGTCAAATAAACAACAACAAAAACAACGTCAACAACAACAACAACGTCAAATAAACAACAACAACAACAACGTCAACAACAACAACAACGTCAAATAAACAACAACAAAATCAACGTCAACAACAACAACAACGTCAAATAAACAACAACAACAACAACGTCAACAACAACAACAACGTCAAATAAACAACAACAACAACAACAACGTCAAATAAACAATAACAACAACAACAACAATGTCAAATAAACAACAACAACAACAACATCAAATAAACAACAACAACAACAACAACAACAACAACGTCAAATAAACAACAACAACAACAACAACGTCAATTAAACAACAACAACAACAACAACGTCAAATAAACAACAACAAAAACAATAACAACATCAACAACAACAAAAACGTCAAATAAACAACAACAACAACAACAACAATATCAACAACAACAACTACGTCAAATAAACAACAATAACAACAACGTCAAATAAACAATAACAACAACAACTACGTCAAATAAACAACAACAACAACGTCAAATAAACAATAACAACAACAACAACGTCAAATAAACAACAACAACAACGTCAAGTAAATAACAACAACAACAACAACAACGTCAAATAAACAACAACAACAACAACAACAACAACATCAAATAAAAAAACAACAACAACAACGTCAAATAAACAACAACAACAACGTCAACAACAACAACAACGTCAAATAAACAACAACAACAACGTCAACAACTACAACAACAACCTCAACAACTACAACAACAACGTCAAATAAACAACAACAACAACAACAACGTCAAATAAACAACAACAACAACGTCAACAACAACAACAACAACATCAAATAAACAACAACAACAACGTCAACAACAACAACAACGTCAAATAAACAACAACAACGTCAACAACATCAACAACAACGTCAAATAAACAACAACAACAACAACAACGTCAAATAAACAACAACAACGTCAACAACAACGTCAAATAAACAACAACAACAACAACAACGTCAAATAAACAACAACAACAACGTCAAATAAACAACAACAACAACAACAACATCAACAACAACAATAACAACGTCAAATAAACAACAACAACAACAACTATGTCAACAATAACAACAACGTCAAATAAACAACAACAACAACGTCAAATAAACAACAACAACAACGTCAAATAAACAACAACGTCAAATAAACAACAACAACAACAACGTCAAATAAATAACAACAACAACGTCAAATAAACAACAACAAAAACAACGTCAACAACAACAACAATGTCAAATAAACAACAACAACAACGTCAAATAAACAACAACAACAACGTCAACAACAACAACAACGTCAAATAAACAACAACAACAACGTCAAATAAACAATAACAACAACAACGTCAAATAAACAATAACAACTACAATAACAACAACAACAACAACAACAACGTCAAATAAACAACAACAACAACGTCAATTAAACAACAACAACAACGTCAAATAAACAACAATAAAAACAATAACAACATCAACAACAACAAAAACGTCAAATAAATAACAACAACAACAACATCAACAACAACAACTACGTCAAATAAACAACAACAACAACGTCAAATAAACAATAACAACAACAACAACGTCAACAACAACAACGTCAAATAAACAACAACAACGTCAAATAAACAACAAAAACAACGTCAACAACAACAACAACAATGTCAAATAAACAACAACAACAACAATAACAACAACGTCGACAACAACAACTACGTCAAATAAACAACAACAACAACAACGTAAAATAAACAACAAAAACAACTATGTCAACAACAACAACAACGTCAAATAAACAACAACAACAACAACGTCAACAACAACAACAACAACGTCAAATAAACAACAACAACAACAACGTCAAATAAACAATAACAACAACGTCAACAACAACAACAACAACAACAACAACAACAACAACAACAACGTCAAATAAACAACAACCACAACTATGTCAACAACAACAACAACGTCAAATAAACAACAACAACAACAACGTCAACAACAAGAACAACGTCAAATAAACAACAACAACAACGTCAAATAAACAACAACAACAACGTCAAATAAAAAACAACAACAACAACAACAACAACGTCAACAACAACAATAACAACGTCAAATAAACAACAACAACAACAACGTCAAATAAACAACAACAACAACACCGTCAAATAAATAACAACAACAACGTCAAATAAACAACAACAACAACAACAACGTCAAATAAACAACAACAAAAACAACGTTAACAACAACAACAACGTCAAATAAACAACAACAACAACGTCAACAACAACAACAACAACGTCAAATAAACAACAACAACGTCAAATAAACAATAACAACAACAACAACAATGTCAAATAAACAACAACAACACCGTCAAATAAACAACAACAACAATGTCAAATAAACAACAACAACAACGTCAAATAAACAACAACAACAACAACGTCAACAACTACAACAACAACGTCAACAACTACAACAACAACGTCAAATAAACAACAACAACAACAACAACGTCAAATAAACAACAACAACAACGTCAACAACAACAACAACAACGTGAAATAAACAACAACAACAACGTCAACAACAACAACAACGTCAAATAAACAACAACAACGTCAACAACATCAACAACAACGTCAAATAAACAACAACAACAACAACGTCAAATAAACAACAACAACGTCAACAACGTCAACAACAACGTCAAATAAACAACAACAACAACAACGTCAAATAAACAACAACAACAACGTCAAATAAACAACAACAACAACAACGTCAACAACAACAATAACAACGTCAAATAAACAACAACAACAACAACTATGTCAACAATAACAACAACGTCAAATAAACAACAACAACAACGTCAAATAAACAACAACGTCAAATAAACAACAACAACAACAACAACAACGTCAAATAAATAACAACAACAACGTCAAATAAACAACAACAAAAACAACGTCAACAACAACAACAATGTCAAATAAACAACAACAACAACGTCAAATAAACAACAACAACAACAACGTCAACAACAACAACAACAACAACGTCAAATAAACAACAACAACAACGTCAAATAAACAATAACAACAACAACGTCAAATAAACAATAACAACAACAACAATAACAACAACAACAACAACGTCAAATAAACAACAACAACAACGTCAATTAAACAACAACAACAACGTCAAATAAACAACAATAAAAACAATAACAACATCAATAACAACAAAAACGTCAAATAAATAACAACAACAACAACAACATCAACAACAACAACTACGTCAAATAAACAACAACAACAACGTCAAATAAACAATAACAACAACAACAACGTCAACAACAACAACGTCAAATAAACAACAACAACGTCAAATAAACAACAAAAACAACGTCAACAACAACAACAACAACAATGTCAAATAAACAACAACAACAACAATAACAACAACGTCGACAACAACAACTACGTCAAATAAACAACAACAACAACGTAAAATAAACAACAAAAACAACTATGTCAACAACAACAACTACGTCAAATAAACAACAACAACAACAACGTCAACAACAACAACAACGTCAAATAAACTACAACAACAACAACGTCAAATAAACAATAACAACAACGTCAACAACAACAACAACAACAACAACAACAACAACAACAACAACAACAACAACGTCAAATAAACAACAACCACAACTATGTCAACAACAACAACAACGTCAAATAAACAACAACAACAACAACGTCAACAACAAGAACAACGTCAAATAAACAACAACAACAACGTCAAATAAACAACAACAACAACGTCAAATAAAAAACAACAACAACAACAACAACAACAACGTCAACAACAACAATAACAACGTCAAATAAACAACAACAACAACAACGTCAAATAAACAACAACAATAACACCGTCAAATAAACAACAACAACAACAACAACGTCAAATAAACAACAACAACAACGTCAAATAAACAACAACAAAAACAACGTCAACAACAACAACAACGTCAAATAAACAACAACAACAACGTCAACAACAACAACAACAACGTCAAATAAACAACAACAACGTCAAATAAACAATAACAACAACAACAACAACAATGTCAAATAAACAACAACAACACCGTCAAATAAACAACAACAACAATGTCAAATAAACAACAACAACAATGTTAAATAAACAACAACAACAACGTCAAATAAACAACAACAACGTCAACAACAACAACAACAACAACAACAACGTTAAATAAACAACAACAACAACTATGTCAACAACAACAACAACGTCAAATAAACAACAACAACAACAACGTCAACAACAAGAACAACGTCAAATAAACAACAACAACAACAACAACGTCAAATAAACAACAACAACAACAACACCGTCAAATAAACAACAACAACAACGTCAAATAAACAACAACAACAACAACGTCAAATAAACAACAACAAAAACAACGTCAACAACAACAACAACAACGTCAAATAAACAACAACAACAACAACAACGTCAACAACAACAACAACGTCAAATAAACAACAACAACAACGTCAAATAAACAATAACAACAACAACAACAACGTCAAATAAACAACAACAAAAACAATAACAACATCAAAAACAACAAAAACGTCAAATAAACAACAACAACAACAATAACAATATCAACAACAACAACTACGTCAAATAAACAACAACAACAACAACGTCAAATAAACAATAACAACAACAACAACGTCAAATAAACAACAACAACAACGTCAAGTAAATAACAACAACAACAACAACGTCAAATAAACAACAACAACAACAACAACATCAAATAAAAAAACAACAACAACAACGTCAAATAAACAACAACAACAACAACAACAACGTCAACAACAACAACAACGTCAAATAAACAACAACAACAACGTCAACAACTACAACAACAACGTCAAATAAACAACAACAACAACGTCAAATAAACAACAACAACAACGTCAAATAAACAACAACAACAACAACGTCAACAACAACAACAACGTCAAATAAACAACAACAATGTCAACAACGTCAACAACAACATCAAATAAACAACAACAACAACAACATCAAATAAACAACAACAACAATGTCAAATAAACAACAACAACAACAACGTCAACAACAACAATAACAACGTCAAATAAACAACAACAACAACGTCAAATAAACAACAACAACAACGTCAAATAAACAACAACAACAACGTCAAATAAACAACAACGTCAAATAAACAACAACAACAACAACAACAACGTCAAATAAATAACAACAACAACGTCAAATAAACAACAACAAAAACAACGTCAACAACAACAACAATGTCAAATAAACAACAACAACACCGTCAAATAAACAACAACAACAACGTCAAATAAACAACAACAACAATGTTAAATAAACAACAACAACAACGTCAAATAAACAACAACAACAACGTCAACAACAACAACAAGAACAACAACAACAACGTCAAATAAACAACAACAACAACTATTTCAACAACAACAACAACGTCAAATAAACAACAACAACAACGTCAACAACAACAACAAGAACAACAACAACAACGTCAAATAAACAACAACAACAACTATTTCAACAACAACAACAACGTCAAATAAACAACAACAACAACAACCTCAACAACAAGAACAACGTCAAATAAACAACAACAACAACAACGTCAAATAAACAACAACAACAACAACACCGTCAAATAAACAACAACAACAACAACAACGTCAGATAAACAACAACAACAACAACGTCAAATAAACAACAACAAAAACAACGTCAACAACAACAACAACGTCAAATAAACAACAACAACAACAACGTCAACAACAACAACAACAACGTCAAATAAACAACAACAACAACAACGTCAAATAAACAATAACAACAACAACAATGTCAAATAAACAACAACAACAATGTCAAATAAACAACAACAACAACAACAACGTCAACAACAACAACAACGTCAAATAAACAACAACAACAACGTCAAATAAACAACAACAACAATAAACAACAACAACAACAACAATAACAACAACAACAACAACGTCAAATAAACAACAACAACAACAACGTCAATTAAACAACAACAACAACGTCAAATAAACAACAACAAAAACAACAACAACATCAACAACAACAAAAATGTCAAATAAACAACAACAACAACAACATCAACAACAACAACAACGTCAAATAAACAACAACAACAACGTTAAATAAACAATAACAACAACAACAACGTCAAATAAACAACAACAACAACACCATCAAATAAACAACAACAACAACAACAACGTCAAATAAACAACAACAACGTCAAATAAACAACAACAAAAACAACGTCAACAACAACAACAATGTCAAATAAACAACAACAACAACAACGTCAAATAAACAACAACAACAACAACAACGTCAACAACAACAACAACGTCAAATAAACAACAACAACAACGTCAAATAAACAACAACAACAACAACAACAACAATAACAACAACAACAACGTCAAATAAACAACAACAACGTCAATTAAACAACAACAACAACAACAACGTCAAATAAACAACAACAAAAACAATAACAACATCAACAACAACAAAAACGTCAAATAAACAACAACAACAACATCAACAACAACAACAACGTCAAATAAACAACAACAACAACAACAACGTCAAATAAACAACAACAACGTCAATAACAACAACAACCACAACGTCAAAAAAACAACAACGTCAACAACAACAACGTGAAATAAACAAAAACAACAATAACAACGTCAAATAAACAACAACAACAACATCGTCAAATAAACAACAACATCAACGTCAAATAAACAACAACAACAATGTTAAATAAATAACAACAACAACGTCAAATAAACAACAACAACAACGTCAACAACAACAACAACGTCAAATAAACAACAACAACAACAACAACAACTATGTCAACAACAACAACGTCAAATAAACAACAACAACGTCAACAAAACAACAACGTCAAATAAACAACAACAACAACAACAACGTCAAATAAACAACAACAACAACACCGTCAAATAAACAACAACAACAACAACGTCAAATAAACAACAACAACAACAACGTCAAATAAACAACAACAAAAACAACGTCAACAACAACAACAACGTCAAATAAACAACAACAACAACAACGTCAACAACAACAACAACGTCAAATAAACAACAACAACAACAACAACGTCAAATAAACAATAACAACAACAACAACAATGTCAAATAAACAACAACAACAACAACATCAAATAAACAACAACAACAACAATAACAACAACAACAACGTCAAATAAACAACAACAACAACAACAACGTCAATTAAACAACAACAACAACAACGTCAAATAAACAACAACAAAAACAATAACAACATCAACAACAACAAAAACGTCAAATAAACAACAACAACAACAACAATATCAACAACAACAACTACGTCAAATAAACAACAATAACAACAACGTCAAATAAACAATAACAACAACAACTACGTCAAATAAACAACAACAACAACAACGTCAAATAAACAATAACAACAACAACAACGTCAAATAAACAACAACAACAACGTCAAGTAAATAACAACAACAACAACAACAACGTCAAATAAACAACAACAACAACAACAACAACATCAAATAAAAAAACAACAACAACAACGTCAAATAAACAACAACAACAACGTCAACAACAACAACAACGTCAAATAAACAACAACAACAACGTCAATAACTACAACAACAACGTCAACAACTACAACAACAATGTCAAATAAACAACAACAACAACAACAACGTCAAATAAACAACAACAACAACGTCAACAACAACAACAACAACGTCAAATAAACAACAACAACAACGTCAACAACAACAACAACGTCAAATAAACAACAACAACGTCAACAACATCAACAACAACGTCAAATAAACAACAACAACAACAACGTCAAATAAACAACAACAACGTCAACAACAACAACAACGTCAAATAAACAACAATAACAACGTCAAATAAACAACAACAACAACAACGTCAACAACAACAATAACAACGTCAAATAAACAACAACAACAACAACTATGTCAACAATAACAACAACGTCAAATAAACAACAACAACAACGTCAAATAAACAACAACAACAACGTCAAATAAACAACAACGTCAAATAAACAACAACAACAACAACAACGTCAAATAAATAACAACAACAACGTCAAATAAACAACAACAAAAACAACGTCAACAACAACAACAATGTCAAATAAACAACAACAACAACATCAAATAAACAACAACAACAACAACAACGTCAACAACAACAACAACAACGTCAAATAAACAACAACAACAACGTCAAATAAACAATAACAACAACAACGTCAAATAAACAATAACAACAACAACAATAACAACAACAACAACAACAACGTCAAATAAACAACAACAACAACGTCAATTAAACAACAACAACAACGTCAAATAAACAACAATAAAAACAATAACAACATCAACAACAACAAAAACGTCAAATAAATAACAACAACAACAACATCAACAACAACAACTACGTCAAATAAACAACAACAACAACGTCAAATAAACAATAACAACAACAACAACGTCAACAACAACAACGTCAAATAAACAACAACAACGTCAAATAAACAACAAAAACAACGTCAACAACAACAACAACAATGTCAAATAAACAACAACAACAACAATAACAACAACGTCGACAACAACAACTACGTCAAATAAACAACAACAACAACAACGTAAAATAAACAACAAAAACAACTATGTCAACAACAACAACAACGTCAAATAAACAACAACAACAACAACGTCAACAACAACAACAACAACGTCAAATAAACAACAACAACAACAACGTCAACAACAACAACAACAACAACAACAACAACAACGTCAAATAAACAACAACCACAACTATGTCAACAACAACAACAACGTCAAATAAACAACAACAACAACAACGTCAACAACAAGAACAACGTCAAATAAACAACAATAACAACGTCAAATAAACAACAACAACAACGTCAAATAAAAAACAACAACAACAACAACAACAACAACGTCAACAACAACAATAACAACGTCAAATAAACAACAACAACAACAACGTCAAATAAACAACAACAACAACACCGTCAAATAAACAACAACAACAACGTCAAATAAACAACAACAACAACGTCAAATAAACAACAACAAAAACAACGTCAACAACAACAACAACGTCAAATAAACAACAACAACAACGTCAACAACAACAACAACAACGTCAAATAAACAACAACAACGTCAAATAAACAATAACAACAACAACAATAATGTCAAATAAACAACAACAACACCGTCAAATAAACAACAACAACAATGTCAAATAAACAACAACAACAACGTCAAATAAACAACAACAACAACGTCAACAACTACAACAACAACGTCAACAACTACAACAACAACGTCAAATAAACAACAACAACAACAACAACGTCAAATAAACAACAACAACAACGTCAACAACAACAACAACGTCAAATAAACAACAACAACAACGTCAACAACAACAACAACGTCAAATAAACAACAACAACGTCAACAACATCAACAACAACGTCAAATAAACAACAACAACAACAACAACGTCAAATAAACAACAACAACGTCAACAACGTCAACAACAACGTCAACAACAACGTCAAATAAACAACAACAACAACGTCAAATAAACAACAACAACAACAACAACGTCAACAACAACAATAACAACGTCAAATAAACAACAACAACAACAACTATGTCAACAATAACAACAACGTCAAATAAACAACAACAACAACGTCAAATAAACAACAACAACAACGTCAAATAAACAACAACGTCAAATAAACAACAACAACAACAACAACGTCAAATAAATAACAACAACAACGTCAAATAAACAACAACAAAAACAACGTCAACAACAACAACAATGTCAAATAAACAACAACAACAACGTCAAATAAACAACAACAACAACAACAACAACGTCAACAACAACAACAACAACGTCAAATAAACAACAACAACAACGTCAAATAAACAATAACAACAACAACGTCAAATAAACAATAACAACAACAACAATAACAACAACAACAACAACAACGTCAAATAAACAACAACAACAACGTCAATTAAACAACAACAACAACGTCAAATAAACAACAATAAAAACAATAACAACATCGATAACAACAAAAACGTCAAATAAATAACAACAACAACAACATCAACAACAACAACTACATCAAATAAACAACAACAACAACGTCAAATAAACAATAACAACAACAACAACAACGTCAACAACAACAACGTCAAATAAACAACAACAACGTCAAATAAACAACAAAAACAACGTCAACAACAACAACAACAATGTCAAATAAACAACAACAACAACAATAACAACAACGTCGACAACAACAACTACGTCAAATAAACAACAACAACAACAACGTAAAATAAACAACAAAAACAACTATGTCAACAACAACAACAACAACGTCAAATAAACAACAACAACAACAACGTCAACAACAACAACAACAACGTCAAATAAACAACAACAACAACAACGTCAAATAAACAATAACAACAACGTCAACAACAACAACAACAACAACAACAACAACAACAACAACGTCAAATAAACAACAACCACAACTATGTCAACAACAACAACAACGTCAAATAAACAACAACAACAACAACGTCAACAACAAGAACAACGTCAAATAAACAACAACAACAACGTCAAATAAACAACAACAACAACGTCAAATAAAAAACAACAACAACAACAACAACGTCAACAACAACAATAACAACGTCAAATAAACAACAACAACAACAACGTCAAATAAACAACAACAATAACACCGTCAAATAAACAACAACAACAACGTCAAATAAACAACAACAACAACAACGTCAAATAAACAACAACAAAAACAACGTCAACAACAACAACAACGTCAAATAAACAACAACAACAACGTCAACAACAACAACAACAACGTCAAATAAACAACAACAACGTCAAATAAACAATAACAACGACAACAACAATGTCAAACAAACAACAACAACACCGTCAAATAAACAACAACAACAATGTCAAATAAACAACAACAACAATGTTAAATAAACAACAACAACAACGTCAAATAAACAACAACAACGTCAACAACAACAACAACAACGTTAAATAAACAACAACAACAACTATGTCAACAACAACAACAACGTCAAATAAACAACAACAACAACAACGTCAACAACAACAACAACGTCAAATAAACAACAACAAAAACAATAACAACATCAAAAACAACAAAAACGTCAAATAAACAACAACAACAACAATAACAATATCAACAACAACAACTACGTCAAATAAACAACAACAACAACAACGTCAAATAAACAATAACAACAACAACAACGTCAAATAAACAACAACAACAACGTCAAGTAAATAACAACAACAACAACAACGTCAAATAAACAACAACAACAACAACAACAACAACAACGTCAAATAAACAACAACAACAACAACAACAACAACGTCAAATAAACAACAACAACAACGTCAACAACTACAACAACAACGTCAAATAAACAACAACAACAACGTCAAATAAACAACAACAACAACGTCAAATAAACAACAACAACAACGTCAACAACAACAACAACGTCAAATAAACAACAACAACGTCAACAACGTCAACAACAACATCAAATAAACAACAACAACAACAACATCAAATAAACAACAACAACAATGTCAAATAAACAACAACAACAACAACGTCAACAACAACAATAACAACGTCAAATAAACAACAACAACAACGTCAAATAAACAACAACAACAACGTCAAATAAACAACAACGTCAAATAAACAACAACAACAACAACAACAACGTCAAATAAATAACAACAACAACGTCAAATAAACAACAACAAAAACAACGTCAACAACAACAACAATGTCAAATAAACAACAACAACACCGTCAAATAAACAACAACAACAACGTCAAATAAACAACAACAACAATGTTAAATAAACAACAACAACAACGTCAAATAAACAACAACAACAACGTCAACAACAACAACAAGAACAACAACAACAACGTCAAATAAACAACAACAACAACTATTTCAACAACAACAACAACGTCAAATAAACAACAACAACAACAACCTCAACAACAAGAACAACGTCAAATAAACAACAACAACAACAACGTCAAATAAACAACAACAACAACACCGTCAAATAAACAACAACAACAACAACAACGTCAGATAAACAACAACAACAACAACGTCAAATAAACAACAACAAAAACAACGTCAACAACAACAACAACGTCAAATAAACAACAACAACAACAACGTCAACAACAACAACAACAACGTCAAATAAACAACAACAACAACAACGTCAAATAAACAATAACAACAACAACAATGTCAAATAAACAACAACAACAACAATGTCAAATAAACAACAACAACAACAACAACGTCAACAACAACAACAACGTCAAATAAACAACAACAACAACGTCAAATAAACAACAACAACAATAAACAACAACAACAACAACAATAACAACAACAACAACAACAACGTCAAATAAACAACAACAACAACAACGTCAATTAAACAACAACAACAACGTCAAATAAACATCAACAAAAACAACAACAACATCAACAACAACAAAAATGTCAAATAAACAACAACAACAACAACATCATCAACAACAACTACGTCAAATAAACAACAACAACAACGTTAAATAAACAATAACAACAACAACAACGTCAAATAAACAACAACAACAACACCATCAAATAAACAACAACAACAACAACAACAACGTCAAATAAACAACAACAACGTCAAATAAACAACAACAAAAACAACGTCAACAACAACAACAATGTCAAATAAACAACAACAACAACAACGTCAAATAAACAACAACAACAACAACAACGTCAACAACAACAACAACGTCAAATAAACAACAACAACAACGTCAAATAAACAACAACAACAACAACAACAACAATAACAACAACAACAACGTCAAATAAACAACAACAACAACGTCAATTAAACAACAACAACAACAACGTCAAATAAACAACAACAAAAACAATAACAACATCAACAACAACAAAAACGTCAAATAAACAACAACAACAACATCAACAACAACAACAACGTCAAATAAACAACAACAACAACAACAACGTCAAATAAACAACAACAACGTCAATAACAACAACAACAACAACGTCAAAAAAACAACAACGTCAACAACAACAACGTGAAATAAACAAAAACAACAATAACAACGTCAAATAAACAACAACAACAACATCGTCAAATAAACAACAACATCAACGTCAAATAAACAACAACAAAAACAACGTCAACAACAACAACAACGTCAAATAAACAACAACAACAACAACGTCAAATAAACAACAACAACAACAACGTCAACAACAACAACAACAACGTCAAATAAACAACAACAACGTCAAATAAACAATAACAACAACAACAACAATGTCAAACAAACAACAACAACACCGTCAAATAAACAACAACAACAATGTCAAATAAACAACAACAACAATGTTAAATAAACAACAACAACAACGTCAAATAAACAACAACAACGTCAACAACAACAACAACAACAACGTTAAATAAACAACAACAACAACTATGTCAACAACAACAACAACGTCAAATAAACAACAACAACAACAACGTCAACAACAACAACAACGTCAAATAAACAACAACAAAAACAATAACAACATCAAAAACAACAAAAACGTCAAATAAACAACAACAACAACAATAACAATATCAACAACAACAACTACGTCAAATAAACAACAACAACAACAACGTCAAATAAACAATAACAACAACAACAACGTCAAATAAACAACAACAACAACGTCAAGTAAATAACAACAACAACAACAACGTCAAATAAACAACAACAACAACAACAACATCAAATAAAAAAACAACAACAACAACGTCAAATAAACAACAACAACAACAACAACAACGTCAACAAACACAACAACGTCAAATAAACAACAACAACAACGTCAACAACTACAACAACAACGTCAAATAAACAACAACAACAACGTCAAATAAACAACAACAACAACGTCAAATAAACAACAACAACAACGTCAACAACAACAACAACGTCAAATAAACAACAACAACGTCAACAACGTCAACAACAACATCAAATAAACAACAACAACAACAACATCAAATAAACAACAACAACAATGTCAAATAAACAACAACAACAACAACGTCAACAACAACAATAACAACGTCAAATAAACAACAACAACAACGTCAAATAAACAACAACAACAACGTCAAATAAACAACAACGTCAAATAAACAACAACAACAACAACAACAACGTCAAATAAATAACAACAACAACGTCAAATAAACAACAACAAAAACAACGTCAACAACAACAACAATGTCAAATAAACAACAACAACACCGTCAAATAAACAACAACAACAACGTCAAATAAACAACAACAACAATGTTAAATAAACAACAACAACAACGTCAAATAAACAACAACAACAACGTCAACAACAACAACAAGAACAACAACAACAACGTCAAATAAACAACAACAACAACTATTTCAACAACAACAACAACGTCAAATAAACAACAACAACAACAACCTCAACAACAAGAACAACGTCAAATAAACAACAACAACAACAACAACGTCAAATAAACAACAACAACAACACCGTCAAATAAACAACAACAACAACAACAACGTCAGATAAACAACAACAACAACAACGTCAAATAAACAACAACAAAAACAACGTCAACAACAACAACAACGTCAAATAAACAACAACAACAACAACGTCAACAACAACAACAACAACGTCAAATAAACAACAACAACAACAACGTCAAATAAACAATAACAACAACAACAATGTCAAATAAACAACAACAACAACAATGTCAAATAAACAACAACAACAACAACAACAACGTCAACAACAACAACAACGTCAAATAAACAACAACAACAACGTCAAATAAACAACAACAACAATAAACAACAACAACAACAACAATAACAACAACAACAACAACAACGTCAAATAAACAACAACAACAACAACGTCAATTAAACAACAACAACAACGTCAAATAAACAACAACAAAAACAACAACAACATCAACAACAACAAAAATGTCAAATAAACAACAACAACAACAACATCAACAACAACAACTACGTCAAATAAACAACAACAACAACGTTAAATAAACAATAACAACAACAACAACGTCAAATAAACAACAACAACAACACCATCAAATAAACAACAACAACAACAACGTCAAATAAACAACAACAACGTCAAATAAACAACAACAAAAACAACGTCAACAACAACAACAATGTCAAATAAACAACAACAACAACAACGTCAAATAAACAACAACAACAACAACAACGTCAACAACAACAACAACGTCAAATAAACAACAACAACAACGTCAAATAAACAACAACAACAACAACAACAACAATAACAACAACAACAACGTCAAATAAACAACAACAACAACGTCAATTAAACAACAACAACAACAACAACGTCAAATAAACAACAACAAAAACAATAACAACATCAACAACAACAAAAACGTCAAATAAACAACAACAACAACATCAACAACAACAACAACGTCAAATAAACAACAACAACAACAACAACGTCAAATAAACAACAACAACGTCAATAACAACAACAACAACAACGTCAAATAAACAACAACGTCAACAACAACAACGTGAAATAAACAAAAACAACAATAACAACGTCAAATAAACAACAACAACAACATCGTCAAATAAACAACAACATCAACGTCAAATAAACAACAACAACAATGTTAAATAAATAACAACAACAACGTCAAATAAACAACAACAACAACGTCAACAACAACAACAACAACGTCAAATAAACAACAACAACAACAACAACAACTATGTCAACAACAACAACGTCAAATAAACAACAACAACGTCAACAACAACAACAACGTCAAATAAACAACAACAACAACAACGTCAAATAAACAACAACAACAACACCGTCAAATAAACAACAACAACAACGTCAAATAAACAACAACAACAACAACGTCAACAACAACAACAACGTCAAATAAACAACAACAACAACAACAACGTCAAATAAACAATAACAACAACAACAACAATGTCAAATAAACAACAACAACAACAACATCAAATAAACAACAACAACAACAATAACAACAACAACAACGTCAAATAAACAACAACAACAACAACAACGTCAATTAAACAACAACAACAACAACGTCAAATAAACAACAACAAAAACAATAACAACATCAACAACAACAAAAACGTCAAATAAACAACAACAACAACAACAATATCAACAACAACAACTACGTCAAATAAACAACAATAACAACAACGTCAAATAAACAATAACAACAACAACTACGTCAAATAAACAACAACAACAACAACGTCAAATAAACAATAACAACAACAACAACGTCAAATAAACAACAACAACAACGTCAAGTAAATAACAACAACAACAACAACAACGTCAAATAAACAACAACAACAACAACAACATCAAATAAAAAAACAACAACAACAACGTCAAATAAACAACAACAACAACGTCAACAACAACAACAACGTCAAATAAACAACAACAACAACGTCAACAACTACAACAACAACGTCAACAACTACAACAACAACGTCAAATAAACAACAACAACAACAACAACGTCAAATAAACAACAACAACAACGTCAACAACAACAACAACAACGTCAAATAAACAACAACAACAACGTCAACAACAACAACAACGTCAAATAAACAACAACAACGTCAACAACATCAACAACAACGTCAAATAAACAACAACAACAACAACGTCAAATAAACAACAACAACGTCAACAACAACAACAACGTCAAATAAACAACAATAACAACGTCAAATAAACAACAACAACAACAACGTCAACAACAACAATAACAACGTCAAATAAACAACAACAACAACAACTATGTCAACAATAACAACAACGTCAAATAAACAACAACAACAACGTCAAATAAACAACAACAACAACGTCAAATAAACAACAACGTCAAATAAACAACAACAACAACAACAACAAAGTCAAATAAATAACAACAACAACGTCAAATAAACAACAACAAAAACAACGTCAACAACAACAACAATGTCAAATAAACAACAACAACAACATCAAATAAACAACAACAACAACAACAACGTCAACAACAACAACAACAACGTCAAATAAACAACAACAACAACGTCAAATAAACAATAACAACAACAACGTCAAATAAACAATAACAACAACAACAATAACAACAACAACAACGTCAAATAAACAACAACAACAACGTCAATTAAACAACAACAACAACGTCAAATAAACAACAATAAAAACAATAACAACATCAACAACAACAAAAACGTCAAATAAATAACAACAACAACAACATCAACAACAACAACTACGTCAAATAAACAACAACAACAACGTCAAATAAACAATAACAACAACAACAACGTCAACAACAACAACGTCAAATAAACAACAACAACGTCAAATAAACAACAAAAACAACGTCAACAACAACAACAACAATGTCAAATAAACAACAACAACAACAATAACAACAACGTCGACAACAACAACTACGTCAAATAAACAACAACAACAACAACAACGTAAAATAAACAACAAAAACAACTATGTCAACAACAACAACAACGTCAAATAAACAACAACAACAACAACGTCAACAACAACAACAACAACGTCAAATAAACAACAACAACAACGTCAACAACAACAACAACAACAACAACAACAACAACAACGTCAAATAAACAACAACCACAACTATGTCAACATCAACAACAACGTCAAATAAACAACAACAACAACAACGTCAACAACAAGAACAACGTCAAATAAACAACAATAACAACGTCAAATTAACAACAACAACAACGTCAAATAAAAAACAACAACAACAACAACAACAACAACGTCAACAACAACAATAACAACGTCAAATAAACAACAACAACAACAACGTCAAATAAACAACAACAACAACACCGTCAAATAAACAACAACAACAACGTCAAATAAACAACAACAACAAAAACGTCAAATAAACAACAACAAAAACAACGTTAGCAACAACAACAACGTCAAATAAACAACAACAACAACGTCAACAACAACAACAACAACGTCAAATAAACAACAACAACGTCAAATAAACAATAACAACAACAACAATAATGTCAAATAAACAACAACAACACCGTCAAATAAACAACAACAACAATGTCAAATAAACAACAACAACAACGTCAAATAAACAACAACAACTACAACAACAACGTCAACAACTACAACAACAACGTCAAATAAACAACAACAACAACAACAACGTCAAATAAACAACAACAACAACGTCAACAACAACAACAACAACGTCAAATAAACAACAACAACAACGTCAACAACAACAACAACGTCAAATAAACAACAACAACGTCAACAACATCAACAACAACGTCAAATAAACAACAACAACAACAACGTCAAATAAACAACAACAACGTCAACAACGTCAACAACAACGTCAAATAAACAACAACAACAACAACGTCAAATAAACAACAACAACAACGTCAAATAAACAACAACAACAACGTCAACAACAACAATAACAACGTCAAATAAACAACAACAACAACAACTATGTCAACAATAACAACAACGTCAAATAAACAACAACAACAACGTCAAATAAACAACAACAACAACGTCAAATAAACAACAACGTCAAATAAACAACAACAACAACAACAACGTCAAATAAATAACAACAACAATGTCAAATAAACAACAACAAAAACAACGTCAACAACAACAACAATGTCAAATAAACAACAACAACAACGTCAAATAAACAACAACAACAACAACAACGTCAACAACAATAACAACAACGTCAAATAAACAACAACAACAACGTCAAATAAACAATAACAACAACAACGTCAAATAAACAATAACAACAACAACAATAACAACAACAACAACAACAACGTCAAATAAACAACAACAACAACGTCAATTAAACAACAACAACAACGTCAAATAAACAACAATAAAAACAATAACAACATCGATAACAACAAAAACGTCAAATAAATAACAACAACAACAACATCAACAACAACAACTACATCAAATAAACAACAACAACAACGTCAAATAAACAATAACAACAACAACAACGTCAACAACAACAACGTCAAATAAACAACAACAACGTCAAATAAACAACAAAAACAACGTCAACAACAACAACAACAATGTCAAATAAACAACAACAACAACAATAACAACAACGTCGACAACAACAACTACGTCAAATAAACAACAACAACAACAACGTAAAATAAACAACAAAAACAACTATGTCAACAACAACAACAACAACGTCAAATAAACAACAACAACAACAACGTCAACAACAACAACAACAACGTCAAATAAACAACAACAACAACAACGTCAAATAAACAATAACAACAACGTCAACAACAACAACAACAACAACAACAACAACAACAACGTCAAATAAACAACAACCACAACTATGTCAACAACAACAACAACGTCAAATAAACAACAACAACAACAACGTCAACAACAAGAACAACGTCAAATAAACAACAACAACAACGTCAAATAAACAACAACAACAACGTCAAATAAAAAACAACAACAACAACAACAACAACAACGTCAACAACAACAATAACAACGTCAAATAAACAACAACAACAACAACGTCAAATAAACAACAACAATAACACCGTCAAATAAACAACAACAACAACAACGTCAAATAAACAACAACAACAACAACGTCAAATAAACAACAACAAAAACAACGTCAACAACAACAACAACGTCAAATAAACAACAACAACAACGTCAACAACAACAACAACAACGTCAAATAAACAACAACAACGTCAAATAAACAATAACAACAACAACAACAATGTCAAACAAACAACAACAACACCGTCAAATAAACAACAACAACAATGTCAAATAAACAACAACAACAATGTTAAATAAACAACAACAACAACGTCAAATAAACAACAACAACGTCAACAATAACAACAACAACAACGTTAAATAAACAACAACAACAACTATGTCAACAACAACAACAACGTCAAATAAACAACAACAACAACAACGTCAACAACAAGAACAACGTCAAATAAACAACAACAACAACAACAACGTCAAATAAACAACAACAACAACACCGTCAAATAAACAACAACAACAACGTCAAATAAACAACAACAACAACAACGTCAAATAAACAACAACAAAAACAACGTCAACAACAACAACAACAACGTCAAATAAACAACAACAACAACAACAACAACAACAACGTCAACAACAACAACAACGTCAAATAAACAACAACAACAACGTCAAATAAACAATAACAACAACAACAACAACGTCAAATAAACAACAACAAAAACAATAACAACATCAAAAACAACAAAAACGTCAAATAAACAACAACAACAACAATAACAATATCAACAACAACAACTACGTCAAATAAACAACAACAACAACAACGTCAAATAAACAATAACAACAACAACAACGTCAAATAAACAACAAAAACAACGTCAAGTAAATAACAACAACAACAACAACAACGTCAAATAAAAAACAACAACAACAACAACATCAAATAAAAAAACAACAACAACAACGTCAAATAAACAACAACAACAACAACAACGTCAACAACAACAACAACGTCAAATAAACAACAACAACAACGTCAACAACTACAACAACAACGTCAAATAAACAACAACAACAACGTCAAATAAACAACAACAACAACGTCAAATAAACAACAACAACAACGTCAACAACAACAACAACGTCAAATAAACAACAACAACGTCAACAACGTCAACAACAACATCAAATAAACAACAACAACAACAACATCAAATAAACAACAACAACAATGTCAAATAAACAACAACAACAACAACGTCAACAACAACAATAACAACGTCAAATAAACAACAACAACAACGTCAAATAAACAACAACAACAACGTCAAATAAACAACAACGTCAAATAAACAACAACAACAACAACAACAACAACGTCAAATAAATAACAACAACAACGTCAAATAAACAACAACAAAAACAACGTCAACAACAACAACAATGTCAAATAAACAACAACAACAACGTCAAATAAACAACAACAACAACAACAACAACAACGTCAACAACAACAACAACGTCAAATAAACAACAACAACAACAACGTCAAATAAACAATAACAACAACAACGTCAAATAAACAATAACAACAACAACAATAACAACAACAACAACGTCAAATAAACAACAACAACAACGTCAATTAAACAACAACAACAACGTCAAATAAACAACAATAAAAACAATAACAACATCAACAACAACAAAAACGTCAAATAAATAACAACAACAACAACATCAACAACAACAACAACTACGTTAAATAAACAACAACAACAACGTCAAATAAACAATAACAACAACAACAACGTCAACAACAACAATGTCAAATAAACAACAACAACGTCAAATAAACAACAAAAACAACGTCAACAACAACAACAATGTCAAATAAACAACAACAACAACAATAACAACAACGTCGACAACAACAACCACGTCAAATAAACAACAACAACAACAACGTAAAATAAACAACAAAAATAACTATGTCAACAACAACAACAACGTCAAATAAACAACAACATCAACAACGTCAAATAAACAACAACAACAACAACGTCAATAACAACAACAATGTCAAGTAAACAACAACAACAACGTCAAATAAACAACAACAACAACAACGTCAATAACAACAACAACAACGTCAAAAAAACAACAACGTCAACAACAACCACGTGAAATAAAAACAACAATTATGTCAACAACAACAACATCAAATAAACAACAACAACAACAACGTCAACAACAACAACGTCAAATAAACAAAAAAAACAATAACAACGTCAAATAAACAACAACAACACCGTCAAATAAACAACAACAGCGTCAAATAAACAACAACAACAATGTTAAATAAACAACAACAACAACGTCAAATAAACAACAACAACAACGTCAACAACAACAACAACAACGTCAAAACAACAACAACAACAACAACTATGTCAACAACAACAACAACGTCAAATAAACAACAACAACAACAACGTCAACAACAAGAACAACGTCAAATAAACAACAACAACAACAACGTCAAATAAACAACAACAACAACACCGTCAAATAAACAACAACAACAACGTCAAATAAACAACAACAACAACGTCAAATAAACAACAACAAAAACAACGTCAACAACAACAACAACGTCAAATAAACAACAACAACAACAACGTCAACAACAACAACAACAACGTCAAATAAATAACAACAACAACGTCAAATAAACAATAACAACAACAACAATGTCAAATAAATAACAACAACAACAACGTCAAATAAACAACAACAACAACAACGTCAAATAAACAACAACAACAACGTCAAATAAACAACAACAACAACAACGTCAAATAAACAACAACAATAACAACAATAACAACAACAACAACAACGTCAAATAAACAACAACAACAACAACGTCAATTAAACAACAACAACAACGTCAAATAAACAACAACAAAAACAACAACAACATCAACAACAAAAATGTCAAATAAACAACAACAACAACAACATCAACAACAACAACTACGTCAAATAAACAACAACAACAACGTTAAATAAACAATAACAACAACAACAACGTCAAATAAACAACAACAACAACAACTATGTCAACAACAACAACAACGTCAAATAAACAACAACAACAACGTCAAATAAACAACAACGTGAAATAAACAACAACAACAACAACAACAACACCATCAAATAAACAACAACAACAACAACAACGTCAAATAAACAACAACAACGTCAAATAAACAACAACAAAAACAACGTCAACAACAACAACAATGTCAAATAAACAACAACAACAACAACGTCAAATAAACAACCACAACAACAACAACGTCAGCAACAACAACAACGTCAAATAAACAACAACAACAACAACGTCAAATAAACAACAACAACAACAACAATAACAACAACAACAACGTCAATTAAACAACAACAACAACAACGTCAAATGAACAACAACAACAACAACAACGTCAATTAAACAACAACAACAACGTCAAATAAACAATAATAAAAACAATAACAACATCAACAACAACAAAAACGTCAAATAAATAACAACAACAACAACATCAACAACAACAACTACGTCAAATAAACAACAACAACAACGTCAAATAAACAATAACAACAACAACAGCGTCAACAACAACAACGTCAAATAAACAACAAAAACAACGTCAACAACAACAACAACAATGTCAAATAAACAACAACAACAACAATAACAACAACGTCGACAACAACAACTACGTCAAATAAACAACAACAACAACGTAAAATAAACAACAAAAACAACTATGTCAACAACAACAACAACGTCAAATAAACAACAACATCAACAACGTCAAATAAACAACAACAACAACAACGTCAATAACAACAACAATGTCAAGTAAACAACAACAACAACGTCAAATAAACAACAACAACAACAACAACGTCAATAACAACAACAACAACGTCAAATAAACAACAACGTCAACAACAACAACAACGTGAAATAAAAACAACAACTATGTCAACAACAACAACATCAAATAAACAACAACAACAACGTCAACAACAACAACATCAAATAAACAAAAAAAACAATAACAACGTCAAATAAACAACAACAACACCGTCAAATAAACAATAACAACAACGTCAAATAAACAACAACAACAATGTTAAATAAACAACAACAACAACGTTAAATAAACAACAACAACAACTTCAACAACAACAACAACAACGTCAAATAAACAACAACAACAACAACTATGTCAACAACAACAACAACGTCAAATAAACAACAACAACAACAACGTCAACAACAAGAACAACGTCAAATAAACAACAACAACAACAACGTCAAATAAACAACAACAACAACACCGTCAAATAAACAACAACAACAACGTCAAATAAACAACAACAACAACAACGTCAAATAAACAACAACAAAAACAACGTCAACAACAACAACAACGTCAAATAAACAACAACAACAACAACAACGTCAACAACAACAACAACAACGTCAAATAAACAACAACAACAACGTCAAATAAACAATAACAACAACAACAACAATGTCAAATAAACAACAACAACAACGTCAAATAAACAACAACAACAACAACGTCAACAACAACAACAACGTCAAATAAACAACAACAACAACGTCAAATAAACAAGAACAACAACAATAACAACAACAACAACAACGTCAAATAAACAACAACAACAACAACAACGTCAATTAAACAACAACAACAACGTCAAATAAACAACAACAAAAACAACAACATCAACAACAAAAAAATGTCAAATAAACAACAACAACAACAACAACATCAACAACAACAACTACGTCAAATAAACAACAACAACAACGTTAAATAAACAATAACAACAACAACAACGTCAAATAAACAACAACAACAACAACAACAACTATGTCAACAACAACAACAACGTCAAATAAACAACAACAACAACAACAATGTCAAATAAACAACAACAACAACACCATCAAATAAACAACAACAACAACAACAACGTCAAATAAACAACAACAACGTCAAATAAACAACAACAAAAACAACGTCAACAACAACAACAATGTCAAATAAACAACAACAACAACGTCAAATAAACAACAACAACAACAACAACGTCAACAACAACAACAACGTCAAATAAACAACAACAATAACAACAACAACCATAACAACAACAACAACGTCAAATAAACAACAACAACAACGTCAATTAAACAACAACAACAACAACGTCAAATAAACAACAACAAAAACAATAACAACATCAACAACAACAAAAACGTCAAATAAACGACAACAACAACAACATCAACAACAACAACAACGTCAAATAAACAACAACAACAACAACGTCAAATAAACAACAACAACGTCAATAACAACAACAACAACGTCAAAAAAACAACAACGTCAACAACAACAACGTGAAATAAAAACAACAACTATGTCAACAACAACAACAACATCAAATAAACAACAACAACAACAACAACGTCAACAACAACAACGTCAAATAAACAAAAACAACAATAACAACGTCAAATAAACAACAACAACAACACCGTCAAATAAACAACAACAACAACAACGTCAAATAAACAACAACAACAACGTCAAATAAACAACAACAACAACGTCAAATAAACAACAACAACAACGTCAAATAAACAACAACAACAACAACTATGTCAACAACAACAACGTCAAATAAACAACAACAACAACAACAACGTCAACAACAACAACAACGTCAAATAAACAACAACAATAACAACGTCAAATAAACAACAACAACAACACCGTCAAATAAACAACAACAACAACGTCAAATAAACAACAACAACAACAACAACGTCAAATAAACAACAACAAAAACAACGTCAACAACAACAACAACGTCAAATAAACAACAACAACAACAACAACGTCAACAACAACAACAACGTCAAATAAACAACAACAACAACAACGTCAAATAAACAATAACAACAACAACAACAACAATGTCAAATAAACAACAATAACAACAACGTCAAATAAACAACAACAACAACAACGTCAACAACAACAACAACATCAAATAAACAACAACAACAACGTCAAATAAACAACAACAACAACAACAACAACGTCAACAACAACAACAACAATGTCAAATAAACAACAACAACAACAACGTCAACAACAACAACAATGTCAAATAAATAACAACAACAACGTCAAATAAACAACAACAACAACAACGTCAACAACAACAACGTCAAATAAACAACAACAACAACAACAACGTCAAATAAACAATAACGTCAACAACAACTACAACGTCAAATAAACAACAACAATAACTAAGTCAACAACAACGTCAAATAAACAACAACAAGAACAACGTCAAATAAACAACAACAACAACAATGTCAACAACAACAACGATCAAATAAACAACAACAACAACGTCAACAACAACTACAATGTCAAATAAACAACAACAACAACGTCAAATAAACAACAACAACAACGTCAACAACAACAACAACGTCAAATAAACAACAACAACAACTATGTCAACAACAACAACGTCAAATAAACAACAACAACAACAACAACAACAACAACAACAACGTCAAATAAACAACAACAACAACACCGTCAAATAAACAACAACAACAACAACGTCAAATAAACAACAACAACAACAACGTCAAATAAACAACAATAAAAACAACGTCAACAACAACAACAACGTCAAATAAACAACAACAACAACAACAACGTCAACAACAACAACAACGTCAAATAAACAATAACAACAACGTCAAATAAACAATAACAACAACAACAACAATGTCAAATAAACAATAATAACAACGTCAAATAAACAACAACAGCAACAACAACGTCAACAACAACAACAACGTCAAATAAACAACAACAACAACAACGTCAAATAAACAAAAATAACAACGTCAAATAAACAACAGCAACTACAATAACAACAACAACTACTACGTCAAATAAACAACAACAACAACGTCAAATAAACAATAACATCAACAACAACGTCAAATAAACAACAACAACGTCAAATAAACAACAAAAACAACGTCAACAACAACAACAACAATGTCAAATAAACACCGATAACAACAATAACAACAACGTCGACAACAACAACTACGTCAAATAAACAACAACAACAACAACAACGTAAAATAAACAACAAAAACAACTATGTCAACAACAACAACAACGTCAAATAAACAATAACATCAACAACGTCAAATAAACAACAACAACAACAACGTCAATAACAACAACAATGTCAAGTAAACAACAACAACAACAACAACAACAACGTCAAATAAACAACAACAACAACAACGTCAATAACAACAACAACAACGTCAAAAAAACAACAACGTCAACAACAACAACGTGAAATAAAAACAACAACTATGTCAACAACAACAACAACATCATATAAACAACAACAACAACAACAACGTCAACAACAACAACATCAAATAAACAAAAACAACAATAACAACGTCAAATAAACAACAACAACACCGTCAAATAAACAACAACAACAACGTCAAATAAACAACAACAACAATGTTAAATAAACAATAACAACAACGTCAAATAAACAACAACAACAACAACGTCAAATAAACAACAACAACATCAAATATGTCAACAACAACAACAACGTAAAATAAACAACAACAACAACGTCAACAACAACAACAACGTCAAAAAAACAACAACAACAACAACGTCAAATAAACAACAACAACAACACCATCAAATAAACAACAACAACAACAATGTCAAATAAACAACAACAACAACGTCAAATAAACAACAACAAAAACAACGTCAAAACATCAACAACGTCAAATAAACAACAACAACAACAACAATGTCAACAACAACAACAACAACGTCAAATAAACAACAACAACAACGTCAAATAAACAATAACAACAACAACAATGTCAAATAAACAACAATAACAACAACGTCAAATAAACAACAACAACAACAACAACGTCAACAACAACAACAACGTCAAATAAACAACAACAGCAACAACATCAAATAAACAATAACAACAACAACGTCAAATAAACAACAACAACAACAATAACAACAACAACAACAACGTCAAATAAACAACAACAACAACAACAACGTCAATTAAACAACAACAACAACGTCAAATAAACAACAACAAAAACAACAACAACATCAACAACAACAAAAACGTCAAATAAACAACAACAACAACAACAACAACTACGTCAAATAAACAACAACAACAACAACGTTAAATAAACAATAACAACAACAACAACGTCAAATAAACAACAACAACAACGTCAAATAAACAACAACAACAACATCAACAACAACAGCAACAATGTCAAATAAACAACAACAACAACAACAACGTCGACAACAACAACTACGTCAAATAAATAACAACAACAACAACAACAACGTCAACAACAACAACGTCAAATAAACAACAACAACAACGTCAAATAAACAATAACAACGTCAAATAAAGAACAACAACAACAACAACAACAACGTCAAATAAACAACAACAATGTCAACAACAACAACAACTATGTCAAATAAACAACAACAACAACAACACCGTCAACAACAACAACGTCAAATAAACAACAACAACAACAACATCAAATAAACAACAACAACAACAACAATGTCAAATAAACAACAACAACAACAACAATAAAAACAACAACAACGTCAAATATACAACAACAACAACAACAAAAACGTCAAATAAACAACAACAACAACGTCAACAACAATAACTACGTCAAATAAACAACAACAACAACGTTAAATAAACAACAACAACAACAATGTCACCCACAACAACGTCAAATAAATAACAACAACAATGTCAAATAAACAACAATACTAAAACAACGTCAAATAAACAACAACAACAACAACAACGTCAACAACAACAACAACAACAATGTCAAATAAACAACAACAACAACAACAACAACAACATCAACAACAACAACAATGTCAAATAAATAACAACAACAACGTTAAATAAACAACAACAACAACAACGTCAACAACAACAACAACGTCAAATAAACAACAACAACGTCAAATAAACAACAACAACAACAATGTCACCCACAACAATGTCAAATAAATAACAACAACAATGTCAAATAAACAACAATACTAAAACAACGTCAAATAAACAACAACAACAACAACGTCAACAACAACAACAACAATGTCAAATAAACAACAACAACGACAACAACAAAGTCAACAACAACTACAATGTCAAATAAATAACAACAACAACGTCAAATAAACAACAACAACGTCAAATAAACAACAACGTCAACAACAACAACAACGTCAAATAAACAACCACAACAACTAAGTCAACAACAACGACAACAACGTCAAATAAACAACAACAACAACAACAACAACGTCAAATAAACAACAACAACAACAACAATGTCAAATAAACAACAACAACGTCAACAACAACAACAATGTAAAATAAACAACAACAACAACGTCAAATAAATAACAACAACAACGTCAACAACAACAACAACGTCAAATAAACAACAACAACAACAACTATGTCAACAACAACAACAACGTCAAATAAACAACAATAACAACAACATGAACATCAACAACAACAACGTCAAATAAACAACAACAACAACAACGTCAAATGAACAACAACAACAACACCGTTAAATAAACCACAACAACGTCAAATAAACAACAACAACAACAACGTCAATAAAACAACAATAAAAACAACGTCAACACCAACAACAACGTCAAATAAACAACAACAACAACAACGTCAACAACAACAACGTCAAATAAACAATAACAACAACGTCAAATAAACAATAACAACAATAACAACAATGTCAAATAAACAACAATAACAACGTCAAATAAACAACAACAACAACAACCACGTCAACAACAACAACAACGTCAAATAAACAACAACAACAACGTCAAATAAACAACAACAACAACAACGTCAAATAAACAACAACAACAACAACAATAACAACAACAACAACAACAACGTCAAATAAACAACAACAACAACAACATCAATTAAACAACAACGTCAAATAAACAACAACAAAAACAACAACAACATCAACAACAACAAAAACGTCAAATAAACAACAACAATAACGTCAACAACAACAACTACGTCAAATAAACAAAAACAACAACGTCAAATAAACATAACAACAACAACAACGTCAAATAAACAACAACAACAACCTCAAATAAACAACAACAACAACAACGTCAAATAAACAACAACAACAATGTCAAATAAACAACAACAACAACAACAACACCGTCAACAACAACAACAATGTCAAATAAACAACAACAACAACAACAGCGTCAAATAAACAACAACAACAACTATGTCAACAACAACAACAACGTCAAATAAACAACAACAACAACAACGTCAAGTAAACAACAACAACAACAACAACAACAACAACAACAACAACAACGTCAAATAAACAACAACAACAACAACAACGTCAAATAAACAATAACGTCAACAACAACTACAACGTCAAATAAACAACAACAATAACTAAGTCAACAACAACGTCAAATAAACAACAACAAGAACAACGTCAAATAAACAACAACAACAACAATGTCAACAACAACAACGATCAAATAAACAACAACAACAACGTCAACAACAACTACAATGTCAAATAAACAACAACAACAACGTCAAATAAACAACAACAACAACGTCAACAACAACAACAACGTCAAATAAACAACAACAACAACTATGTCAACAACAACAACGTCAAATAAACAACAACAACAACAACAACAACAACAACAACAACGTCAAATAAACAACAACAACAACACCGTCAAATAAACAACAACAACAACAACGTCAAATAAACAACAACAACAACAACGTCAAATAAACAACAATAAAAACAACGTCAACAACAACAACAACGTCAAATAAACAACAACAACAACAACAACGTCAACAACAACAACAACGTCAAATAAACAATAACAACAACGTCAAATAAACAATAACAACAACAACAACAATGTCAAATAAACAATAATAACAACGTCAAATAAACAACAACAGCAACAACAACGTCAACAACAACAACAACGTCAAATAAACAACAACAACAACAACGTCAAATAAACAAAAATAACAACGTCAAATAAACAACAGCAACTACAATAACAACAACAACTACTACGTCAAATAAACAACAACAACAACGTCAAATAAACAATAACATCAACAACAACGTCAAATAAACAACAACAACGTCAAATAAACAACAAAAACAACGTCAACAACAACAACAACAATGTCAAATAAACACCGATAACAACAATAACAACAACGTCGACAACAACAACTACGTCAAATAAACAACAACAACAACAACAACGTAAAATAAACAACAAAAACAACTATGTCAACAACAACAACAACGTCAAATAAACAATAACATCAACAACGTCAAATAAACAACAACAACAACAACGTCAATAACAACAACAATGTCAAGTAAACAACAACAACAACAACAACAACAACGTCAAATAAACAACAACAACAACAACGTCAATAACAACAACAACAACGTCAAAAAAACAACAACGTCAACAACAACAACGTGAAATAAAAACAACAACTATGTCAACAACAACAACAACATCATATAAACAACAACAACAACAACAACGTCAACAACAACAACATCAAATAAACAAAAACAACAATAACAACGTCAAATAAACAACAACAACACCGTCAAATAAACAACAACAACAACGTCAAATAAACAACAACAACAATGTTAAATAAACAATAACAACAACGTCAAATAAACAACAACAACAACAACGTCAAATAAACAACAACAACATCAAATATGTCAACAACAACAACAACGTAAAATAAACAACAACAACAACGTCAACAACAACAACAACGTCAAAAAAACAACAACAACAACAACGTCAAATAAACAACAACAACAACACCATCAAATAAACAACAACAACAACAATGTCAAATAAACAACAACAACAACGTCAAATAAACAACAACAAAAACAACGTCAAAACATCAACAACGTCAAATAAACAACAACAACAACAACAATGTCAACAACAACAACAACAACGTCAAATAAACAACAACAACAACGTCAAATAAACAATAACAACAACAACAATGTCAAATAAACAACAATAACAACAACGTCAAATAAACAACAACAACAACAACAACGTCAACAACAACAACAACGTCAAATAAACAACAACAGCAACAACATCAAATAAACAATAACAACAACAACGTCAAATAAACAACAACAACAACAATAACAACAACAACAACAACGTCAAATAAACAACAACAACAACAACAACGTCAATTAAACAACAACAACAACGTCAAATAAACAACAACAAAAACAACAACAACATCAACAACAACAAAAACGTCAAATAAACAACAACAACAACAACAACAACTACGTCAAATAAACAACAACAACAACAACGTTAAATAAACAATAACAACAACAACAACGTCAAATAAACAACAACAACAACGTCAAATAAACAACAACAACAACATCAACAACAACAGCAACAATGTCAAATAAACAACAACAACAACAACAACGTCGACAACAACAACTACGTCAAATAAATAACAACAACAACAACAACAACGTCAACAACAACAACGTCAAATAAACAACAACAACAACGTCAAATAAACAATAACAACGTCAAATAAAGAACAACAACAACAACAACAACAACGTCAAATAAACAACAACAATGTCAACAACAACAACAACTATGTCAAATAAACAACAACAACAACAACACCGTCAACAACAACAACGTCAAATAAACAACAACAACAACAACATCAAATAAACAACAACAACAACAACAATGTCAAATAAACAACAACAACAACAACAATAAAAACAACAACAACGTCAAATATACAACAACAACAACAACAAAAACGTCAAATAAACAACAACAACAACGTCAACAACAATAACTACGTCAAATAAACAACAACAACAACGTTAAATAAACAACAACAACAACAATGTCACCCACAACAACGTCAAATAAATAACAACAACAATGTCAAATAAACAACAATACTAAAACAACGTCAAATAAACAACAACAACAACAACAACGTCAACAACAACAACAACAACAATGTCAAATAAACAACAACAACAACAACAACAACAACATCAACAACAACAACAATGTCAAATAAATAACAACAACAACGTTAAATAAACAACAACAACAACAACGTCAACAACAACAACAACGTCAAATAAACAACAACAACGTCAAATAAACAACAACAACAACAATGTCACCCACAACAATGTCAAATAAATAACAACAACAATGTCAAATAAACAACAATACTAAAACAACGTCAAATAAACAACAACAACAACAACGTCAACAACAACAACAACAATGTCAAATAAACAACAACAACGACAACAACAAAGTCAACAACAACTACAATGTCAAATAAATAACAACAACAACGTCAAATAAACAACAACAACGTCAAATAAACAACAACGTCAACAACAACAACAACGTCAAATAAACAACCACAACAACTAAGTCAACAACAACGACAACAACGTCAAATAAACAACAACAACAACAACAACAACGTCAAATAAACAACAACAACAACAACAATGTCAAATAAACAACAACAACGTCAACAACAACAACAATGTAAAATAAACAACAACAACAACGTCAAATAAATAACAACAACAACGTCAACAACAACAACAACGTCAAATAAACAACAACAACAACAACTATGTCAACAACAACAACAACGTCAAATAAACAACAATAACAACAACATGAACATCAACAACAACAACGTCAAATAAACAACAACAACAACAACGTCAAATGAACAACAACAACAACACCGTTAAATAAACCACAACAACGTCAAATAAACAACAACAACAACAACGTCAATAAAACAACAATAAAAACAACGTCAACACCAACAACAACGTCAAATAAACAACAACAACAACAACGTCAACAACAACAACGTCAAATAAACAATAACAACAACGTCAAATAAACAATAACAACAATAACAACAATGTCAAATAAACAACAATAACAACGTCAAATAAACAACAACAACAACAACCACGTCAACAACAACAACAACGTCAAATAAACAACAACAACAACGTCAAATAAACAACAACAACAACAACGTCAAATAAACAACAACAACAACAACAATAACAACAACAACAACAACAACGTCAAATAAACAACAACAACAACAACATCAATTAAACAACAACGTCAAATAAACAACAACAAAAACAACAACAACATCAACAACAACAAAAACGTCAAATAAACAACAACAATAACGTCAACAACAACAACTACGTCAAATAAACAAAAACAACAACGTCAAATAAACATAACAACAACAACAACGTCAAATAAACAACAACAACAACCTCAAATAAACAACAACAACAACAACGTCAAATAAACAACAACAACAATGTCAAATAAACAACAACAACAACAACAACACCGTCAACAACAACAACAATGTCAAATAAACAACAACAACAACAACAGCGTCAAATAAACAACAACAACAACTATGTCAACAACAACAACAACGTCAAATAAACAACAACAACAACAACGTCAAGTAAACAACAACAACAACAACAACAACAACAACAACAAGAACAACGTCAAATAAACAACAACAACAACAATGTCAAATAAACAACAACAACAACACCGTCAACAACAACAACAATGTCAAATAAACAACAACAACGTCAAATAAACAACAACAACTATGTCAACAACAACAACAACGTCAAATAAACAACAACAACAACAACGTCAAGTAAACAACAACAAAACAACAACAACAACAACAAGAACAACGTCAAATAAACAACAACAACAACAACAATGTCAAATAAACAACAACAACAACACCGTCAACAACAACAACAATGTCAAATAAACAATAACAACGTCAAATAAACAACAACAACTATGTCAAATAAACAACAACAACAATAACAACAACAACGTCAAATAAACAACAACAACAACAACAACGTCAAATAAACAACAACAACAACAACAACATCAATTAAACAACAACAACAACGTCAAATAAACAACAACAAAAACAACAACAACATCAACAACAACAAAAACGTCAAATAAACAACAACAATAACGTCAACAACAACAACTACGTCAAATAAACAAAAACAACAACGTCAAATAAACATAACAACAACAACAATGTCAAATAAACAACAACAACAACAACGTCAAATAAACAACAACAACAACGTCAAATAAACAACAACAACAACAACGTCAAATAAACAACAACAATAACAACAATAACAACAACAACAACAACGTCAAATAAACAACAACAACAACAACGTCAATTAAACAACAACAACAACGTCAAATAAACAACAACAAAAACAACAACAACATCAACAACAAAAATGTCAAATAAACAACAACAACAACAACATCAACAACAACAACTACGTCAAATAAACAACAACAACAACGTTAAATAAACAATAACAACAACAACAATGTCAAATAAACAACAACAACAACAACTATGTCAACAACAACAACAACGTCAAATAAACAACAACAACAACAACGTCAAATAAACAACAACGTGAAATAAACAACAACAACAACAACACCATCAAATAAACAACAACAACAACAACAACGTCAAATAAACAACAACAACGTCAAATAAACAACAACAAAAACAACGTCAACAACAACAACAATGTCAAATAAACAACAACAACAACGTCAAATAAACAACAACAACAACAACAACGTCAGCAACAACAACAACGTCAAATAAACAACAACAACAACAACGTCAAATAAACAACAACAACAACAACAACAACAATAACAACAACAACAACATCAATTAAACAACAACAACAACAACATCAAATGAACAACAACAACAACAATAACGTCAATTAAACAACAACAACAACGTCAAATAAACAATAATAAAAACAATAACAACATCAACAACAACAAAAACGTCAAATAAATAACAACAACAACAACATCAACAACAACAACTACGTCAAATAAACAACAACAACAACGTCAAATAAACAATAACAACAACAACAGCGTCAACAACAACAACGTCAAATAAACAACAAAAACAACGTCAACAACAACAACAACAATGTCAAATAAACAACAACAACAACAATAACAACAACGTCGACAACAACAACTACGTCAAATAAACAACAACAACAACGTAAAATAAACAACAAAAACAACTATGTCAACAACAACAACAACGTCAAATAAACAACAACATCAACAACGTCAAATAAACAACAACAACAACAACAACGTCAATAACAACAACAATGTCAAGTAAACAACAACAACAACGTCAAATAAACAACAACAACAACAACAACGTCAATAACAACAACAACAACGTCAAATAAACAACAACGTCAACAACAACAACAACGTGAAATAAAAACAACAACTATGTCAACAACAACAACATCAAATAAACAACAACAACAACGTCAACAACAACAACGTCAAATAAACAAAAAAAACAATAACAACGTCAAATAAACAACAACAACACCGTCAAATAAACAATAACAACAACGTCAAATAAACAACAACAACAATGTTAAATAAACAACAACAACAACGTCAAATAAACAACAACAACAACTTCAACAACAACATCAACAACAACGTCAAATAAACAACAACAACAACAACTATGTCAACAACAACAACAACGTCAAATAAACAACAACAACAACAACGTCAACAACAAGAACAACGTCAAATAAACAACAACAACAACAACGTCAAATAAACAACAACAACAACACCGTCAAATAAACAACAACAACAACGTCAAATAAACAACAACAACAACAACGTCAAATAAACAACAACAAAAACAACGTCAACAACAACAACAACGTCAAATAAACAACAACAACAACAACAACGTCAACAACAACAACAACAACGTCAAATAAACAACAACAACAACGTCAAATAAACAATAACAACAACAACAACAATGTCAAATAAACAACAACAACAACGTCAAATAAACAACAACAACAACAACGTCAAATAAACAACAACAACAACGTCAAATAAACAACAACAACAACGTCAAATAAACAAGAACAACAACAATAACAACAACAACAACAACGTCAAATAAACAACAACAACAACAACGTCAATTAAACAACAACAACAACGTCAAATAAACAACAACAAAAACAACAACATCAACAACAACAAAAATGTCAAATAAACAACAACAACATCAACAACAACAACTACGTCAAATAAACAACAACAACAACGTTAAATAAACAATAACAACAACAACAACGTCAAATAAACAACAACAACAACAACAACAACAACTATGTCAACAACAACAACAACGTCAAATAAACAACAACAACAACAACAATGTCAAATAAACAACAACAACAACACCATCAAATAAACAACAACAACAACAACGTCAAATAAACAACAACAAAAACAACGTCAACAACAACAACAATGTCAAATAAACAACAACAACAACAACGTCAAATAAACAACAACAACAACAACAACGTCAACAACAACAACAACGTCAAATAAACAACAACAATAACAACAACAACCATAACAACAACAACAACGTCAAATAAACAACAACAACAACGTCAATTAAACAACAACAACAACAACGTCAAATAAACAACAACAAAAACAATAACAACATCAACAACAACAAAAACGTCAAATAAACAACAACAACAACAACATCAACAACAACAACAACGTCAAATAAACAACAACAACAACAACGTCAAATAAACAACAACAACGTCAATAACAACAACAACAACGTCAAAAAAACAACAACGTCAACAACAACAACGTGAAATAAAAACAACAACTATGTCAACAACAACAACAACATCAAATAAACAACAACAACAACAACAACGTCAACAACAACAACGTCAAATAAACAAAAACAACAATAACAACGTCAAATAAACAACAACAACAACACCGTCAAATAAACAACAACAACAACAACGTCAAATAAACAACAACAACAACGTCAAATAAACAACAACAACAACGTCAAATAAACAACAACAACAACAACTATGTCAACAACAACAACGTCAAATAAACAACAACAACAACAACAACGTCAACAACAACAACAACGTCAAATAAACAACAACAATAACAACGTCAAATAAACAACAACAACAACACCGTCAAATAAACAACAACAACAACGTCAAATAAACAACAACAACAACAACAACGTCAAATAAACAACAACAAAAACAACGTCAACAACAACAACAACGTCAAATAAACAACAACAACAACAACAACAACGTCAACAACAACAACAACGTCAAATAAACAACAACAACAACAACGTCAAATAAACAATAACAACAACAACAACAATGTCAAATAAACAACAATAACAACAACGTCAAATAAACAACAACAACAACAACGTCAACAACAACAACAACATCAAATAAACAACAACAACAACGTCAAATAAACAACAACAACAACAACAACAACGTCAACAACAACAACAACAATGTCAAATAAACAACAACAACAACAACGTCAACAACAACAACAATGTCAAATAAATAACAACAACAACGTCAAATAAACAACAACAACAACAACGTCAACAACAACAACGTCAAATAAACAACAACAACAACAACAACGTCAAATAAACAATAACGTCAACAACAACTACAACGTCAAATAAACAACAACAATAACTAAGTCAACAACAACGTCAAATAAACAACAACAAGAACAACGTCAAATAAACAACAACAACAACAATGTCAACAACAACAACGATCAAATAAACAACAACAACAACGTCAACAACAACTACAATGTCAAATAAACAACAACAACAACGTCAAATAAACAACAACAACAACGTCAACAACAACAACAACGTCAAATAAACAACAACAACAACTATGTCAACAACAACAACGTCAAATAAACAACAACAACAACAACAACAACAACAACAACAACGTCAAATAAACAACAACAACAACACCGTCAAATAAACAACAACAACAACAACGTCAAATAAACAACAACAACAACAACGTCAAATAAACAACAATAAAAACAACGTCAACAACAACAACAACGTCAAATAAACAACAACAACAACAACAACGTCAACAACAACAACAACGTCAAATAAACAATAACAACAACGTCAAATAAACAATAACAACAACAACAACAATGTCAAATAAACAATAATAACAACGTCAAATAAACAACAACAGCAACAACAACGTCAACAACAACAACAACGTCAAATAAACAACAACAACAACAACGTCAAATAAACAAAAATAACAACGTCAAATAAACAACAACAACTACAATAACAACAACAACTACTACGTCAAATAAACAACAACAACAACGTCAAATAAACAATAACAACAACAACAACGTCAAATAAACAACAACAACGTCAAATAAACAACAAAAACAACGTCAACAACAACAACAATGTCAAATAAACACCGATAACAACAATAACAACAACGTCGACAACAACAACTACGTCAAATAAACAACAACAACAACAACAACGTAAAATAAACAACAAAAACAACTATGTCAAC
The DNA here is from genome assembly GCA_948472305.1 of Vicia faba. Lineage (NCBI taxonomy): Eukaryota > Viridiplantae > Streptophyta > Magnoliopsida > Fabales > Fabaceae > Vicia > Vicia faba. The sequence goes on from OX451739.1 coordinate 247,644,487, forward strand.
AACAACAACAACGTCAAATAAACAACAACATCAACAACGTCAAATAAACAACAACAACAACAACGTCAATAACAACAACAATGTCAAGTAAACAACAACAACAACAACAACAACGTCAAATAAACAACAACAACAACAACGTCAATAACAACAACAACAACGTCAAAAAAACAACAACGTCAACAACAACAACGTGAAATAAAAACAACAACTATGTCAACAACAACAACAACATCATATAAACAACAACAACAACAACGTCAACAACAACAACGTCAAATAAACAAAAACAACAATAACAACGTCAAATAAACAACAACAACACCGTCAAATAAACAACAACAACAACAACGTCAAATGAACAACAACAACAACACCGTTAAATAAACCACAACAACGTCAAATAAACAACAACAACAACAACGTCAATAAAACAACAATAAAAACAACGTCAACACCAACAACAACGTCAAATAAACAACAACAACAACAACGTCAACAACAACAACGTCAAATAAACAATAACAACAACGTCAAATAAACAATAACAACAATAACAACAATGTCAAATAAACAACAATAACAACGTCAAATAAACAACAACAACAACAACCACGTCAACAACAACAACAACGTCAAATAAACAACAACAACAACGTCAAATAAACAACAACAACAACAACGTCAAATAAACAACAACAACAACAACAATAACAACAACAACAACAACAACGTCAAATAAACAACAACAACAACAACATCAATTAAACAACAACGTCAAATAAACAACAACAAAAACAACAACAACATCAACAACAACAAAAACGTCAAATAAACAACAACAATAACGTCAACAACAACAACTACGTCAAATAAACAAAAACAACAACGTCAAATAAACATAACAACAACAACAACGTCAAATAAACAACAACAACAACCTCAAATAAACAACAACAACAACAACGTCAAATAAACAACAACAACAATGTCAAATAAACAACAACAACAACAACAACAACACCGTCAACAACAACAACAATGTCAAATAAACAACAACAACAACAACAGCGTCAAATAAACAACAACAACAACTATGTCAACAACAACAACAACGTCAAATAAACAACAACAACAACAACGTCAAGTAAACAACAACAACAACAACAACAACAACAACAACAAGAACAACGTCAAATAAACAACAACAACAACAATGTCAAATAAACAACAACAACAACACCGTCAACAACAACAACAATGTCAAATAAACAACAACAACGTCAAATAAACAACAACAACTATGTCAACAACAACAACAACAACGTCAAATAAACAACAACAACAACAACGTCAAGTAAACAACAACAAAACAACAACAACAACAACAAGAACAACGTCAAATAAACAACAACAACAACAATGTCAAATAAACAACAACAACAACACCGTCAACAACAACAACAATGTCAAATAAACAATAACAACGTCAAATAAACAACAACAACTATGTCAAATAAACAACAACAACAATAACAACAACAACGTCAAATAAACAACAACAACAACAACAACAACAACGTCAAATAAACAACAACAACAACAACAACATCAATTAAACAACAACAACAACGTCAAATAAACAACAACAAAAACAACAACAACATCAACAACAACAAAAACGTCAAATAAACAACAACAATAACGTCAACAACAACAACTACGTCAAATAAACAAAAACAACAACGTCAAATAAACATAACAACAACAACAACGTCAAATAAACAACAACAACAACAACGTCAAATAAACAACAACAACAACGTCAAATAAACAACAACAACAACAACGTCAAATAAACAACAACAATAACAACAATAACAACAACAACAACAACGTCAAATAAACAACAACAACAACAACGTCAATTAAACAACAACAACAACGTCAAATAAACAACAACAAAAACAACAACAACATCAACAACAAAAATGTCAAATAAACAACAACAACAACAACATCAACAACAACAACTACGTCAAATAAACAACAACAACAACGTTAAATAAACAATAACAACAACAACAACGTCAAATAAACAACAACAACAACAACTATGTCAACAACAACAACAACGTCAAATAAACAACAACAACAACAACGTCAAATAAACAACAACGTGAAATAAACAACAACAACAACAACACCATCAAATAAACAACAACAACAACAACAACGTCAAATAAACAACAACAACGTCAAATAAACAACAACAAAAACAACGTCAACAACAACAACAATGTCAAATAAACAACAACAACAACGTCAAATAAACAACAACAACAACAACAACGTCAGCAACAACAACAACGTCAAATAAACAACAACAACAACAACGTCAAATAAACAACAACAACAACAACAACAACAATAACAACAACAACAACGTCAATTAAACAACAACAACAACAACATCAAATGAACAACAACAACAACAATAACGTCAATTAAACAACAACAACAACGTCAAATAAACAATAATAAAAACAATAACAACATCAACAACAACAAAAACGTCAAATAAATAACAACAACAACAACATCAACAACAACAACTACGTCAAATAAACAACAACAACAACGTCAAATAAACAATAACAACAACAACAGCGTCAACAACAACAACGTCAAATAAACAACAAAAACAACGTCAACAACAACAACAACAATGTCAAATAAACAACAACAACAACAATAACAACAACGTCGACAACAACAACTACGTCAAATAAACAACAACAACAACGTAAAATAAACAACAAAAACAACTATGTCAACAACAACAACAACGTCAAATAAACAACAACATCAACAACGTCAAATAAACAACAACAACAACAACAACAACGTCAATAACAACAACAATGTCAAGTAAACAACAACAACAACGTCAAATAAACAACAACAACAACAACGTCAATAACAACAACAACAACGTCAAATAAACAACAACGTCAACAACAACAACAACGTGAAATAAAAACAACAACTATGTCAACAACAACAACATCAAATAAACAACAACAACAACAACGTCAACAACAACAACGTCAAATAAACAAAAAAAACAATAACAACGTCAAATAAACAACAACAACACCGTCAAATAAACAATAACAACAACGTCAAATAAACAACAACAACAATGTTAAATAAACAACAACAACAACGTCAAATAAACAACAACAACAACTTCAACAACAACATCAACAACAACGTCAAATAAACAACAACAACAACAACTATGTCAACAACAACAACAACGTCAAATAAACAACAACAACAACAACGTCAACAACAAGAACAACGTCAAATAAACAACAACAACAACAACAACGTCAAATAAACAACAACAACAACACCGTCAAATAAACAACAACAACAACGTCAAATAAACAACAACAACAACAACGTCAAATAAACAACAACAAAAACAACGTCAACAACAACAACAACGTCAAATAAACAACAACAACAACAACAACGTCAACAACAACAACAACAACGTCAAATAAACAACAACAACAACGTCAAATAAACAATAACAACAACAACAACAATGTCAAATAAACAACAACAACAACGTCAAATAAACAACAACAACAACAACGTCAAATAAACAACAACAACAACGTCAAATAAACAACAACAACAACGTCAAATAAACAAGAACAACAACAATAACAACAACAACAACAACGTCAAATAAACAACAACAACAACAACAACGTCAATTAAACAACAACAACAACGTCAAATAAACAACAACAAAAACAACAACATCAACAACAACAAAAATGTCAAATAAACAACAACAACAACAACAACATCAACAACAACAACTACGTCAAATAAACAACAACAACAACGTTAAATAAACAATAACAACAACAACAACGTCAAATAAACAACAACAACAACAACAACAACAACTATGTCAACAACAACAACAACGTCAAATAAACAACAACAACAACAACAATGTCAAATAAACAACAACAACAACACCATCAAATAAACAACAACAACAACAACGTCAAATAAACAACAACAAAAACAACGTCAACAACAACAACAATGTCAAATAAACAACAACAACAACAACGTCAAATAAACAACAACAACAACAACAACGTCAACAACAACAACAACGTCAAATAAACAACAACAATAACAACAACAACCATAACAACAACAACAACGTCAAATAAACAACAACAACAACGTCAATTAAACAACAACAACAACAACGTCAAATAAACAACAACAAAAACAATAACAACATCAACAACAACAAAAACGTCAAATAAACAACAACAACAACAACATCAACAACAACAACAACGTCAAATAAACAACAACAACAACAACGTCAAATAAACAACAACAACGTCAATAACAACAACAACAACGTCAAAAAAACAACAACGTCAACAACAACAACGTGAAATAAAAACAACAACTATGTCAACAACAACAACAACATCAAATAAACAACAACAACAACAACAACGTCAACAACAACAACGTCAAATAAACAAAAACAACAATAACAACGTCAAATAAACAACAACAACAACACCGTCAAATAAACAACAACAACAACAACGTCAAATAAACAACAACAACAACGTCAAATAAACAACAACAACAACGTCAAATAAACAACAACAACAACAACTATGTCAACAACAACAACGTCAAATAAACAACAACAACAACAACAACGTCAACAACAACAACAACGTCAAATAAACAACAACAATAACAACGTCAAATAAACAACAACAACAACACCGTCAAATAAACAACAACAACAACGTCAAATAAACAACAACAACAACAACAACGTCAAATAAACAACAACAAAAACAACGTCAACAACAACAACAACGTCAAATAAACAACAACAACAACAACAACGTCAACAACAACAACAACGTCAAATAAACAACAACAACAACAACGTCAAATAAACAATAACAACAACAACAACAATGTCAAATAAACAACAATAACAACAACGTCAAATAAACAACAACAACAACAACGTCAACAACAACAACAACATCAAATAAACAACAACAACAACGTCAAATAAACAACAACAACAACAACAACAACAACGTCAACAACAACAACAACAATGTCAAATAAACAACAACAACAACGTCAACAACAACAACAATGTCAAATAAATAACAACAACAACGTCAAATAAACAACAACAACAACAACGTCAACAACAACAACGTCAAATAAACAACAACAACAACAACAACGTCAAATAAACAATAACGTCAACAACAACTACAACGTCAAATAAACAACAACAATAACTAAGTCAACAACAACGTCAAATAAACAACAACAAGAACAACGTCAAATAAACAACAACAACAACAATGTCAACAACAACAACGATCAAATAAACAACAACAACAACGTCAACAACAACTACAATGTCAAATAAACAACAACAACAACGTCAAATAAACAACAACAACAACGTCAACAACAACAACAACGTCAAATAAACAACAACAACAACTATGTCAACAACAACAACGTCAAATAAACAACAACAACAACAACAACAACAACAACGTCAAATAAACAACAACAACAACACCGTCAAATAAACAACAACAACAACAACGTCAAATAAACAACAACAACAACAACGTCAAATAAACAACAATAAAAACAACGTCAACAACAACAACAACGTCAAATAAACAACAACAACAACAACAACGTCAACAACAACAACAACGTCAAATAAACAATAACAACAACGTCAAATAAACAATAACAACAACAACAACAATGTCAAATAAACAATAATAACAACGTCAAATAAACAACAACAGCAACAACAACGTCAACAACAACAACAACGTCAAATAAACAACAACAACAACAACGTCAAATAAACAAAAATAACAACGTCAAATAAACAACAGCAACTACAATAACAACAACAACTACTACGTCAAATAAACAACAACAACAACGTCAAATAAACAATAACAACAACAACAACGTCAAATAAACAACAACAACGTCAAATAAACAACAAAAACAACGTCAACAACAACAACAATGTCAAATAAACACCGATAACAACAATAACAACAACGTCGACAACAACAACTACGTCAAATAAACAACAACAACAACAACAACGTAAAATAAACAACAAAAACAACTATGTCAACAACAACAACAACGTCAAATAAACAACAACATCAACAACGTCAAATAAACAACAACAACAACAACGTCAATAACAACAACAATGTCAAGTAAACAACAACAACAACAACAACAACAACGTCAAATAAACAACAACAACAACGTCAATAACAACAACAACAACGTCAAAAAAACAACAACGTCAACAACAACAACGTGAAATAAAAACAACAACTATGTCAACAACAACAACAACATCATATAAACAACAACAACAACAACGTCAACAACAACAACGTCAAATAAACAAAAACAACAATAACAACGTCAAATAAACAACAACAACACCGTCAAATAAACAACAACAACAACGTCAAATAAACAACAACAACAATGTTAAATAAACAATAACAACAACGTCAAATAAACAACAACAACAACAACGTCAAATAAACAACAACAACATCAAATATGTCAACAACAACAACAACGTAAAATAAACAACAACAACAACGTCAACAACAACAACAACGTCAAAAAAACAACAACAACAACAACGTCAAATAAACAACAACAACAACACCGTCAAATAAACAACAACAACAACAATGTCAAATAAACAACAACAACAACAACAACGTCAAATAAACAACAACAAAAACAACGTGAAAACAACAACAACGTCAAATAAACAACAACAACAACAATGTCAACAACAACAACAACAACGTCAAATAAACAACAACAACAACGTCAAATAAACAATAACAACAACAACAATGTCAAATAAACAACAATAACAACAACGTCAAATAAACAACAACAACAACAACAACGTCAACAACAACAACAACGTCAAATAAACAACAACAGCAACAACATCAAATAAACAATAACAACAACAACGTCAAATAAACAACAACAACAACAATAACAACAACAACAACAACGTCAAATAAACAACAACAACAACAACAACGTCAATTAAACAACAACAACAACGTCAAATAAACAACAACAAAAACAACAACAACATCAACAACAACAAAAACGTCAAATAAACAACAACAACAACAACAACAACTACGTCAAATAAACAACAACAACAACAACGTTAAATAAACAATAACAACAACAACAACGTCAAATAAACAACAACAACAACGTCAAATAAACAACAACAACAACATCAACAACAACAGCAACAATGTCAAATAAACAACAACAACAACAACAACGTCGACAACAACAACTACGTCAAATAAATAACAACAACAACAACAACAACAACGTCAACAACAATAACGTCAAATAAACAACAACAACAACGTCAAATAAACAATAACAACGTCAAATAAAGAACAACAACAACAACAACAACAACGTCAAATAAACAACAACAATGTCAACAACAACAACAACTATCTCAAATAAACAACAACAACAACAACACCGTCAACAACAACAACGTCAAATAAACAACAACAACAACAACATCAAATAAACAACAACAACAACAACAACAATGTCAAATAAACAACAACAACAACAACAATAACAACAACAACAACGTCAAATATACAACAACAACAACAACAAAAACGTCAAATAAACAACAACAACAACGTCAACAACAATAACTACGTCAAATAAACAACAACAACAACGTTAAATAAACAACAACAACAACAATGTCACCCACAACAACGTCAAATAAATAACAACAACAATGTCAAATAAACAACAATACTAAAACAACGTCAAATAAACAACAACAACAACAACGTCAACAACAACAACAACAACAATGTCAAATAAACAACAACAACAACAACAACAATGTCAAATAAATAACAACAACAACGTTAAATAACAAACAACAACAACGTCAACAACAACAACAACGTCAAATAAACAACAACAACGTCAAATAAACAACAACAACAACAATGTCACCCACAACAATGTCAAATAAATAACAACAACAATGTCAAATAAACAACAATACTAAAACAACGTCAAATAAACAACAACAACAACAACGTCAACAACAACAACAACAATGTCAAATAAACAACAACAACGACAACAACAAAGTCAACAACAACTACAATGTCAAATAAATAACAACAACAACGTCAAATAAACAACAACAACGTCAAATAAACAACAACGTCAACAACAACAACAACGTCAAATAAACAACCACAACAACTAAGTCAACAACAACGACAACAACGTCAAATAAACAACAACAACAACAACAACAACGTCAAATAAACAACAACAACAACAACAATGTCAAATAAACAACAACAACGTCAACAACAACAACAATGTAAAATAAACAACAACAACAACGTCAAATAAATAACAACAACAACGTCAACAACAACAACAACGTCAAATAAACAACAACAACAACAACTATGTCAACAACAACAACAACGTCAAATAAACAACAATAACAACAACAAGAACATCAACAACAACAACGTCAAATAAACAACAACAACAACAACGTCAAATGAACAACAACAACAACACCGTCAAATAAACCACAACAACGTCAAATAAACAACAACAACAACAACGTCAATAAAACAACAATAAAAACAACGTCAACACCAACAACAACGTCAAATAAACAACAACAACAACAACGTCAACAACAACAACGTCAAATAAACAATAACAACAACGTCAAATAAACAATAACAACAATAACAACAATGTCAAATAAACAACAATAACAACGTCAAATAAACAACAACAACAACAACCACGTCAACAACAACAACAACGTCAAATAAACAACAACAACAACGTCAAATAAACAACAACAACAACAACGTCAAATAAACAACAACGTCAAATAAACAACAACAACAACAACAATAACAACAACAACAACAACAACAACAACGTCAAATAAACAACAACAACAACAACATCAATTAAACAACAACGTCAAATAAACAACAACAAAAACAACAACAACATCAACAACAACAAAAACGTCAAATAAACAACAACAATAACGTCAACAACAACAACTACGTCAAATAAACAAAAACAACAACGTCAAATAAACATAACAACAACAACAACGTCAAATAAACAACAACAACAACGTCAAATAAACAACAACAACAACAACGTCAAATAAACAACAACAACAATGTCAAATAAACAACAACAACAACAACAACACCGTCAACAACAACAACAATGTCAAATAAACAACAACAACAACAACAACAGCGTCAAATAAACAACAACAACAACTATGTCAACAACAACAACAACGTCAAATAAACAACAACAACAACAACGTCAAGTAAACAACAACAACAACAACAACAACAACAACAACAAGAACAACGTCAAATAAATAACAACAACAACAATGTCAAATAAACAACAACAACAACATCGTCAACAACAACAACAATGTCAAATAAACAACAACAACGTCAAATAAACAACAACAACTATGTCAACAACAACAACAACGTCAAATAAACAACAACAACAACAACGTCAAGTAAACAACAACAACAACAACAACAACAACAAGAACAACGTCAAATAAACAACAACAACAACAACAATGTCAAATAAACAACAACAACAACACCGTCAACAACAACAACAATGTCAAATAAACAATAACAACGTCAAATAAACAACAACAACTATGTCAAATAAACAACAACAACAATAACAACAACAACGTCAAATAAACAACAACAACAACAACAACGTCAAATAAACAACAACAACAACAACAACATCAATTAAACAACAACAACAACGTCAAATAAACAACAACAAAAACAACAACAACATCAACAACAACAAAAACGTCAAATAAACAACAACAATAACGTCAACAACAACAACTACGTCAAATAAACAAAAACAACAACGTCAAATAAACATAACAACAACAACAACGTCAAATAAACAACAACAACAACGTCAAATAAACAACAACAACGTCAAATAAACAACAACAACAACAACAACGTCAAATAAACAACAACAACAATGTCAAATAAACAACAACAACAACAACACCGTCAACAACAACAACAATGTCAAATAAACAACAACAACAACAGCGTCAAATAAACAACAACAACAACAACTATGTCAACAACAACAACGTCAAATAAATAACAACAACAACAACGTCAAGTAAACAACAACAACAACAACAACGTCAAATAAACAACAACAACAACAATGTCAAATAAACAACAACAACAACAACACCGTCAACAACAACAACAATGTCAAATAAACAACAACAACGTCAAATAAACAACAACAACAACTATGTCAATAACAACAACAACGTCAAATAAACAACAACAACTACGTCAAGTAAATAACCACAACAACAACGTCAAATAAACAACAACAACAACAACATCAAATAAAAAAACGTCAAATTAACAACAACAACAACAACGTCAACAACAACAACAAAGTCAAATAAACCACAACAAAAACAATAACAACATCAACAACAACAACAACGTCAAATAAACAACAACAACAACAACGTCAACAACGTCAACAACAACGTCAAATAAACAACAACAACAACGTCAAATAAACAATAACAACAACAATGTCAAATAAACAACAACAACAACGTCAAATAAACAACAACAACAACGTCAATAACAACAACAACAACGTCAAATAAACAACAACAACAACGTCAAATAAACAACAACAACAACAACGTCAATAACAACAACAATGTCAAGTAAACAACAACAACAACAACAACAACAACAACGTCAAGTAAACAACAACAACAACAACAATAACAACAACAACAAGAACAACGTCAAATAAACAACAACAACAACAATGTCAAATAAACAACAACAACAACACCGTCAACAACAACAACAATGTCAAATAAATAACAACAACGTCAAATAAACAACAACAACTATGTCAACAACAACAACAACGTCAAATAAACAACAACAACAACAACGTCAAGTAAACAACAACAACAACAACAACAACAAGAACAACTTCAAATAAACAACAACAACAACAATGTCAAATAAACAACAACAACAACACCGTCAACAACAACAACAATGTCAAATAAACAATAACAACGTCAAATAAACAACAACAACTATGTCAAATAAACAACAACAACAATAACAACAACAACGTCAAATAAACAACAACAACAACAACAACGTCAAATAAACAACAACAACAACGTCAAATAAACAACAACAACGTCAAATAAACAACAACAACAACAACGTCAAATAAACAACAACAACAATGTCAAATAAACAACAACAACAACAACACCGTCAACAACAACAACAATGTCAAATAAACAACAACAACAACAGCGTCAAATAAACAACAACAACAACAACTATGTCAACAACAACAACGTCAAATAAATAACAACAACAACAACGTCAAGTAAACAACAACAACAACGTCAAATAAACAACAACAACAACGTTAAATAAACAACAACAACAACAACGTCAAATAAACAACAACAACAACAACAACAATAATAACAACAACGTCAAATAAACAACACCAACAACAACGTTAAATAAACAACAACAACAACGTCAAATAAACAAAAACAAAAACAAAAACAAAAACATCAAATAAACAACAACAACAACAACAACAACAACAACGTCAGCAACAACAACTACGTCAAATAAATAACAACAACAACGTTAAATAAACAATAACAACAACAACAACGTCAAATAAACAACAACAACAACAACAACGTCAAATAAACAACAACAATGTCAAATAAAGAACAACAACAACAACAACAACAACGTCAAATAAACAACAACGTCAACAACAACAACAACGTCAAATAAACAACAACAACAACTAAGTCAACAACAACGACAACAACGTCAAATAAACAACAACAACAACAATGTCAAATAAACAACAACAACGTCAACAACAACAACAATGTAAAATAAACAACAACAACAACGTCAAATAAACAACAACAACAACGTTAAATAAACAACAACAACAACAACGTCAAATAAACAACAACAACAACAACAACAACAATAATAACAACAACGTCAAATAAACAACACCAACAACAACGTTAAATAAACAACAACAACAACGTCAAATAAACAAAAACAAAAACAAAAACATCAAATAAACAACAACAACAACAACAACAACAACAACAACGTCAGCAACAACAACTACGTCAAATAAATAACAACAACAACGTCAAATAAACAATAACAACAACAACAACGTCAAATAAACAACAACAACAACAACAACGTCAAATAAACAACAACAATGTCAAATAAAGAACAACAACAACAACAACAACAACGTCAAATAAACAACAACAACAACAACAACGTCAACAACAACAACAACGTCAAATAAACAATAACAACAACGTCAAATAAACAATAACAATAACAACAACAATGTCAAATAAACAATAATAACAACGTCAAATAAACAACAACAGCAACAACAACGTCAACAACAACAACAACGTCAAATAAACAACAACAACAACAACGTCAAATAAACAAAAATAACAACGTCAAATAAACAACAGCAACTACAATAACAACAACAACTACTACGTCAAATAAACAACAACAACAACGTCAAATAAACAATAACAACAACAACAACGTCAAATAAACAACAACAACGTCAAATAAACAACAAAAACAACGTCAACAACAACAACAACAATGTCAAATAAACACCGATAACAACAATAACAACAACGTCGACAACAACAACTACGTCAAATAAACAACAACAACAACAACAACGTAAAATAAACAACAAAAACAACTATGTCAACAACAACAACAACGTCAAATAAACAACAACATCAACAACGTCAAATAAACAACAACAACAACAACGTCAATAACAACAACAATGTCAAGTAAACAACAACAACAACAACAACAACGTCAAATAAACAACAACAACAACGTCAATAACAACAACAACAACGTCAAAAAAACAACAACGTCAACAACAACAACGTGAAATAAAAACAACAACTATGTCAACAACAACAACAACATCATATAAACAACAACAACAACAACGTCAACAACAACAACGTCAAATAAACAAAAACAACAATAACAACGTCAAATAAACAACAACAACACCGTCAAATAAACAACAACAACAACGTCAAATAAACAACAACAACAATGTTAAATAAACAATAACAACAACGTCAAATAAACAACAACAACAACAACGTCAAATAAACAACAACAACATCAAATATGTCAACAACAACAACAACGTAAAATAAACAACAACAACAACGTCAACAACAACAACAACGTCAAAAAAACAACAACAACAACAACGTCAAATAAACAACAACAACAACACCGTCAAATAAACAACAACAACAACAATGTCAAATAAACAACAACAACAACAACAACGTCAAATAAACAACAACAAAAACAACGTCAAAACAACAACAACGTCAAATAAACAACAACAACAACAACAATGTCAACAACAACAACAACAACGTCAAATAAACAACAACAACAACGTCAAATAAACAATAACAACAACAACAATGTCAAATAAACAACAATAACAACAACGTCAAATAAACAACAACAACAACAACAACGTCAACAACAACAACAACGTCAAATAAACAACAACAGCAACAACATCAAATAAACAATAACAACAACAACGTCAAATAAACAACAACAACAACAATAACAACAACAACAACAACGTCAAATAAACAACAACAACAACAACAACGTTAATTAAACAACAACAACAACGTCAAATAAACAACAACAAAAACAACAACAACATCAACAACAACAAAAACGTCAAATAAACAACAACAACAACAACAACTACGTCAAATAAACAACAACAACAACGTTAAATAAACAATAACAACAACAACAACGTCAAATAAACAACAACAACAACAACGTCAAATAAACAACAACAACAACATCAACAACAACAACAACAATGTCAAATAAACAACAACAACAACAACAACGTCGACAACAACAACTACGTCAAATAAATAACAACAACAACAACAACAACAACGTCAACAACAACAACGTCAAATAAACAACAACAACAACGTCAAATAAACAATAACAACGTCAAATAAAGAACAACAACAACAACAACAACAACGTCAAATAAACAACAACAATGTCAACAACAACAACAACTATGTCAAATAAACAACAACAACAACAACACCGTCAACAACAACAACGTCAAATAAACAACAACAACAACAACATCAAATAAACAACAACAACAACAACAATGTCAAATAAACAACAACAACAACAACAATAACAACAACAACAACGTCAAATATACAACAACAACAACAATAAAAACGTCAAATAAACAACAACAACAACGTCAACAACAATAACTACGTCAAATAAACAACAACAACAACGTTAAATAAACAACAACAACAACAATGTCACCCACAACAACGTCAAATAAATAACAACAACAATGTCAAATAAACAACAATACTAAAACAACGTCAAATAAACAACAACAACAACAACAACGTCAACAACAACAACAACAACAATGTCAAATAAACAACAACAACAACAACAACAACATCAACAACAACAACAATGTCAAATAAATAACAACAACAACGTTAAATAAACAACAACAACAACGTCAACAACAACAACAACGTCAAATAAACAACAACAACGTCAAATAAACAACAACAACAACAATGTCACCCACAACAATGTCAAATAAATAACAACAACAATGTCAAATAAACAACAATACTAAAACAACGTCAAATAAACAACAACAACAACAACGTCAACAACAACAACAACAATGTCAAATAAACAACAACAACGACAACAACAAAGTCAACAACAACTACAACGTCAAATAAATAACAACAACAACGTCAAATAAACAACAACAACGTCAAATAAACAACAACGTCAACAACAACAACAACGTCAAATAAACAACCACAACAACTAAGTCAACAACAACGACAACAACGTCAAATAAACAACAACAACAACAACAACGTCAAATAAACAACAACAACAACAACAACAATGTCAAATAAACAACAACAACGTCAACAACAATAACAATGTAAAATAAACAACAACAACAACGTCAAATAAATAACAACAACAACGTCAACAACAACAACAACGTCAAATAAACAACAACAACAACAACTATGTCAACAACAACAACAACGTCAAATAAACAACAATAACAACAACAAGAACATCAACAACAACAACGTCAAATAAACAACAACAACAACAACAACGTCAAATGAACAACAACAACAACACCGTCAAATAAACCACAACAACGTCAAATAAACAACAACAACAACAACGTCAATAAAACAACAATAAAAACAACGTCAACACCAACAACAACGTCAAATAAACAACAACAACAACAACGTCAACAACAACAACGTCAAATAAACAATAACAACAACGTCAAATAAACAATAACAACAATAACAACAATGTCAAATAAACAACAATAACAACGTCAAATAAATATCAACAACAACAACCACGTCAACAACAACAACAACGTCAAATAAACAACAACAACAACGTCAAATAAACAACAACAACAACAACGTCAAATAAACAACAACAACAACAACAATAACAACAACAACAACAACAACAACGTCAAATAAACAACAACAACAAAAACATCAATTAAACAACAACGTCAAATAAACAACAACAAAAACAACAACAACATCAACAACAACAAAAACGTCAAATAAACAACAACAATAACGTCAACAACAACAACTACGTCAAATAAACAAAAACAACAACGTCAAATAAACATAACAACAACAACAACGTCAAATAAACAACAACAACAACGTCAAATAAACAACAACAACAACAACGTCAAATAAACAACAACAACAATGTCAAATAAACAACAACAACAACAACAACACCGTCAACAACAACAACAATGTCAAATAAACAACAACAACAACAACAACAGCGTCAAATAAACAACAACAACAACTATGTCAACAACAACAACAACGTCAAATAAACAACAACAACAACAACGTCAAGTAAACAACAACAACAACAACAACAACAACAACAACAACAAGAACAACGTCAAATAAACAACAACAACAACAATGTCAAATAAACAACAACAACAACACCGTCAACAACAACAACAATGTCAAATAAACAACAACAACGTCAAATAAACAACAACAACTATGTCAACAACAACAACAACGTCAAATAAACAACAACAACAACAACGTCAAGTAAACAACAACAACAACAACAACAACAACAACAAGAACAACGTCAAATAAACAACAACAACAACAATGTCAAATAAACAACAACAACAACACCGTCAACAACAACAACAATGTCAAATAAACAATAACAACGTCAAATAAACAACAACAACTATGTCAAATAAACAACAACAACAATAACAACAACAACGTCAAATAAACAACAACAACAACAACAACAACGTCAAATAAACAACAACAACAACAACAACATCAATTAAACAACAACAACAACGTCAAATAAACAACAACAAAAACAACAACAACATCAACAACAACAAAAACGTCAAATAAACAACAACAATAACGTCAACAACAACAACTACATCAAATAAACAAAAACAACAACGTCAAATAAACATAACAACAACAACAACGTCAAATAAACAACAACAACAACGTCAAATAAACAACAACAACGTCAAATAAACAACAACAACAACAACGTCAAATAAACAACAACAACAATGTCAAATAAACAACAACAACAACAACACCGTCAACAACAACAACAATGTCAAATAAACAACAACAACAACAGCGTCAAATAAACAACAACAACAACAACTATGTCAACAACAACAACGTCAAATAAATAACAACAACAACAACGTCAAGTAAACAACAACAACAACAACGTCAAATAAACAACAACAACAACAATGTCAAATAAACAACAACAACAACAACACCGTCAACAACAACAACAATGTCAAATAAACAACAACAACGTCAAATAAACAACAACAACAACTATGTCAATAACAACAACAACGTCAAATAAACAACAACAACTACGTCAAGTAAATAACCACAACAACAACGTCAAATAAACAACAACAACAACAACATCAAATAAAAAAACGTCAAATTAACAACAACAACAACAACGTCAACAACAACAACAAAGTCAAATAAACCACAACAAAAACAATAACAACATCAACAACAACAACAACGTCAAATAAACAACAACAACAACAACAACAACAACGTCAACAACGTCAACAACAACGTCAAATAAACAACAACAACAACGTCAAATAAACAATAACAACAACAATGTCAAATAAACAACAACAACAACGTCAAATAAACAACAACAACAACGTCAATAACAACAACAACAACGTCAAATAAACAACAACAACAACGTCAAATAAACAACAACAACAATAACGTCAATAACAACAACAATGTCAAGTAAACAACAACAACAACAACAACAACAACGTCAAGTAAACAACAACAACAACAACAACAACAATAACAACAACAACAAGAACAACGTCAAATAAACAACAACAACAACAATGTCAAATAAACAACAACAACAACACCGTCAACAACAACAACAATGTCAAATAAACAACAACAACGTCAAATAAACAACAACAACTATGTCAACAACGTCAAATAAACAACAACAACAACAACGTCAAGTAAACAACAACAACAAGAACAACAACAAGAACAACTTCAAATAAACAACAACAACAACAATGTCAAATAAACAACAACAACAACACCGTCAACAACAACAACAATGTCAAATAAACAATAACAACGTCAAATAAACAACAACAACTATGTCAAATAAACAACAACAACAATAACAACAACAACGTCAAATAAACAACAACAACAACAACAACGTCAAATAAACAACAACAACAACGTCAAATAAACAACAACAACGTCAAATAAACAACAACAACAACAACGTCAAATAAACAACAACAACAATGTCAAATAAACAACAACAACAACAACACCGTCAACAACAACAACAATGTCAAATAAACAACAACAACAACAGCGTCAAATAAACAACAACAACAACAACTATGTCAACAACAACAACGTCAAATAAATAACAACAACAACAACGTCAAGTAAACAACAACAACAACGTCAAATAAACAACAACAACAACGTTAAATAAACAACAACAACAACAACGTCAAATAAACAACAACAACAACAACAACAATAATAACAACAACGTCAAATAAACAACACCAACAACAACGTTAAATAAACAACAACAACAACGTCAAATAAACA
>OX451739.1:247668276-247678276 GCA_948472305.1 Vicia faba
TCAAATAAACAACAACAACAACAACACCGTCAACAACAACAACGTCAAATAAACAACAACAACAACAACATCAAATAAACAACAACAACAACAACAATGTCAAATAAACAACAACAACAACAACAATAACAACAACAACAACGTCAAATATACAACAACAACAACAACAAAAACGTCAAATAAACAACAACAACAACGTCAACAACAATAACTACGTCAAATAAACAACAACAACAACGTTAAATAAACAACAACAACAACAACAATGTCACCCACAACAACGTCAAATAAATAACAACAACAATGTCAAATAAACAACAATACTAAAACAACGTCAAATAAACAACAACAACAACAACGTCAACAACAACAACAACAACAATGTCAAATAAACAACAACAACAACAACAACATCAACAACAACAACAATGTCAAATAAATAACAACAACAACGTTAAATAAACAACAACAACAACGTCAACAACAATAACAACGTCAAATAAACAACAACAACGTCAAATAAACAACAACAACAACAATGTCACCCACAACAATGTCAAATAAATAACAACAACAATGTCAAATAAACAACAATACTAAAACAACGTCAAATAAACAACAACAACAACAACGTCAACAACAACAACAACAATGTCAAATAAACAACAACAACGACAACAACAAAGTCAACAACAACTACAATGTCAAATAAATAACAACAACAACGTCAAATAAACAACAACAACGTCAAATAAACAACAACGTCAACAACAACAACAACGTCAACAACAACAACAACGTCAAATAAACAACCACAACAACTAAGTCAACAACAACGACAACAACGTCAAATAAACAACAACAACAACAACAACAACGTCAAATAAACAACAACAACAACAACAATGTCAAATAAACAACAACAACGTCAACAACAACAACAATGTAAAATAAACAACAACAACAACGTCAAATAAATAACAACAACAACGTCAACAACAACAACAACGTCAAATAAACAACAACAACAACAACTATGTCAACAACAACAACAACGTCAAATAAACAACAATAACAACAACAAGAACATCAACAACAACAACGTCAAATAAACAACAACAACATCAACGTCTAATGAACAACAACAACAACACCGTCAAATAAACCACAACAACGTCAAATAAACAACAACAACAACAACAACGTCAATAAAACAACAATAAAAACAACGTCAACACCAACAACAACGTCAAATAAACAACAACAACAACAACGTCAACAACAACAACGTCAAATAAACAATAACAACAACGTCAAATAAACAATAACAACAATAACAACAATGTCAAATAAACAACAATAACAACGTCAAATAAACAACAACAACAACAACCACGTCAACAACAACAACAACGTCAAATAAACAACAACAACAACGTCAAATAAACAACAACAACAACAACGTCAAATAAACAACAACAACAACAACAATAACAACAACAACAACAACAACAACGTCAAATAAACAACAACAACAACAACATCAATTAAACAACAACGTCAAATAAACAACAACAAAAACAACAACAACATCAACAACAACAAAAACGTCAAATAAACAACAACAATAACGTCAACAACAACAACTACGTCAAATAAACAAAAACAACAACGTCAAATAAACATAACAACAACAACAACGTCAAATAAACAACAACAACAACGTCAAATAAACAACAACAACAACAACGTCAAATAAACAACAACAACAATGTCAAATAAACAACAACAACAACAACAACACCGTCAACAACAACAACAATGTCAAATAAACAACAACAACAACAACAACAGCGTCAAATAAACAACAACAACAACTATGTCAACAACAACAACAACGTCAAATAAACAACAACAACAACAACGTCAAGTAAACAACAACAACAACAACAACAACATTAACAACAAGAACAACGTCAAATAAACAACAACAACAACAATGTCAAATAAACAACAACAACAACACCGTCAACAACAACAACAATGTCAAATAAACAACAACAACGTCAAATAAACAACAACAACTATGTCAACAACAACAACAACGTCAAATAAACAACAACAACAACAACGTCAAGTAAACAACAACAACAACAACAACAACAACAACAAGAACAACGTCAAATAAACAACAACAACAACAATGTCAAATAAACAACAACAACAACACCGTCAACAACAACAACAATGTCAAATAAACAATAACAACGTCAAATAAACAACAACAACTATGTCAAATAAACAACAACAACAATTACAACAACAACGTCAAATAAACAACAACAACAACAACAACAACGTCAAATAAACAACAACAACAACAACAACATCAATTAAACAACAACAACAACGTCAAATAAACAACAACAAAAACAACAACAACATCAACAACAACAAAAACGTCAAATAAACAACAACAATAACGTCAACAACAACAACTACGTCAAATAAACAAAAACAACAACGTCAAATAAACATAACAACAACAACAACGTCAAATAAACAACAACAACAACGTCAAATAAACAACAACAACAACAACGTCAAATAAACAACAACAACAATGTCAAATAAACAACAACAACAACACCGTCAACAACAACAACAACAACAGCGTCAAATAAACAACAACAACAACAACTATGTCAACAACAACAACGTCAAATAAATAACAACAACAACAACGTCAAGTAAACAACAACAACAACAACAACGTCAAATAAACAACAACAACAACAATGTCAAATAAACAACAACAACAACAACACCGTCAACAACAACAATGTCAAATAAACAACAACAACGTCAAATAAACAACAACAACAACTATGTCAATAACAACAACAACGTCAAATAAACAACAACAACTACGTCAAGTAAATAACCACAACAACAACGTCAAATAAACAACAACAACAACAACATCAATTAAAAAAACGTCAAATTAACAACAACAACAACAACGTCAACAACAACAACAAAGTCAAATAAACCACAACAAAAACAATAACAACATCAACAACAACAACAACGTCAAATAAACAACAACAACAACAACGTCAACAACGTCAACAACAACGTCAAATAAACAACAACAACAACGTCAAATAAACAATAACAACAACAATGTCAAATAAACAACAACAACAACGTCAAATAAACAACAACAACAACGTCAATAACAACAACAACAACGTCAAATAAACAACAACAACAACGTCAAATAAACAACAACAACAACAACGTCAATAACAACAACAATGTCAAGTAAACAACAACAACAACAACAACAACAACAACAACGTCAAGTAAACAACAACAACAACAACAACAACAATAACAACAACAACAAGAACAACGTCAAATAAACAACAACAACAACAATGTCAAATAAACAACAACAACAACACCGTCAACAACAACAACAATGTCAAATAAACAACAACAACGTCAAATAAACAACAACAACTATGTCAACAACAACAACGTCAAATAAACAACAACAACAACAACGTCAAGTAAACAACAACAACAACAACAACAACAAGAACAACTTCAAATAAACAACAACAACAACAATGTCAAATAAACAACAACAACAACACCGTCAACAACAACAACAATGTCAAATAAACAATAACAACGTCAAATAAACAACAACAACTATGTCAAATAAACAACAACAACAATAACAACAACAACGTCAAATAAACAACAACAACAACAACAACGTCAAATAAACAACAACAACAACGTCAAATAAACAACAACAACGTCAAATAAACAACAACAACAACAACGTCAAATAAACAACAACAACAATGTCAAATAAACAACAACAACAACAACACCGTCAACAACAACAACAATGTCAAATAAACAACAACAACAACAGCGTCAAATAAACAACAACAACAACAACGTCAAATAAACAACAACAACATCAAATATGTCAACAACAACAACAACGTAAAATAAACAACAACAACAACGTCAACAACAACAACAACGTCAAAAAAACAACAACAACAACAACGTCAAATAAACAACAACAACAACACCGTCAAATAAACAACAACAACAACAATGTCAAATAAACAACAACAACAACAACAACGTCAAATAAACAACAACAAAAACAACGTCAAAACAACAACAACGTCAAATAAACAACAACAACAACAACAATGTCAACAACAACAACAACAACGTCAAATAAACAACAACAACAACGTCAAATAAACAATAACAACAACAACAATGTCAAATAAACAACAATAACAACAACGTCAAATAAACAACAACAACAACAACAACGTCAACAACAACAACAACGTCAAATAAACAACAACAGCAACAACATCAAATAAACAATAACAACAACAACGTCAAATAAACAACAACAACAACAATAACAACAACAACAACAACGTCAAATAAACAACAACAACAACAACAACGTCAATTAAACAACAACAACAACGTCAAATAAACAACAACAAAAACAACAACAACATCGACAAAAACAAAAACGTCAAATAAACAACAACAACAACAACTACGTCAAATAAACAACAACAACAACAACGTTAAATAAACAATAACAACAACAACAACGTCAAATAAACAACAACAACAACGTCAAATAAACAACAACAACAACATCAACAACAACAACAACAATGTCAAATAAACAACAACAACAACAACAACGTCGACAACAACAACTACGTCAAATAAATAACAACAACAACAACAACAACGTCAACAACAACAACGTCAAATAAACAACAACAACAACGTCAAATAAACAATAACAACGTCAAATAAAGAACAACAACAACAACAACACTAACGTCAAATAAACAACAACAATGTCAACAACAACAACAACTATGTCAAATAAACAACAACAACAACAACACCGTCAACAACAACAACGTCAAATAAACAACAACAACAACAACATCAAATAAACAACAACAACAACAACAATGTCAAATAAACAACAACAACAACAACAACAATAACAACAACAACAACGTCAAATATACAACAACAACAACAACAAAAACGTCAAATAAACAACAACAACAACGTCAACAACAATAACTACGTCAAATAAACAACAACAACAACGTTAAATAAACAACAACAACAACAATGTCACCCACAACAACGTCAAATAAATAACAACAACAATGTCAAATAAACAACAATACTAAAACAACGTCAAATAAACAACAACAACAACAACGTCAACAACAACAACAACAACAATGTCAAATAAACAACAACAACAACAACAACATCAACAACAACAACAATGTCAAATAAATAACAACAACAACGTTAAATAAACAACAACAACAACGTCAACAACAACAACAACGTCAAATAAACAACAACAACGTCAAATAAACAACAACAACAACAATGTCACCCACAACAATGTCAAATAAATAACAACAACAATGTCAAATAAACAACAATACTAAAACAACGTCAAATAAACAACAACAACAACAACGTCAACAACAACAACAATGTCAAATAAACAACAACAACGACAACAACAAAGTCAACAACAACTACAATGTCAAATAAATAACAACAACAACGTCAAATAAACAACAACAACGTCAAATAAACAACAACGTCAACAACAACAACAACGTCAAATAAACAACCACAACAACTAAGTCAACAACAACGACAACAACGTCAAATAAACAACAACAACAACAACAACAACGTCAAATAAACAACAACAACAACAATGTCAAATAAACAACAACAACGTCAACAACAACAACAATGTAAAATAAACAACAACAACAACGTCAAATAAATAACAACAACAACGTCAACAACAACAACAACGTCAAATAAACAACAACAACAACAACTATGTCAACAACAACAACAACGTCAAATAAACAACAATAACAACAACAAGAACATCAACAACAACAACGTCAAATAAACAACAACAACAACAACGTCAAATGAACAACAACAAGAACATCAACAACAACAACGTCAAATAAACAACAACAACAACAACGTCAAATGAACAACAACAACAACACCGTCAAATAAACCACAACAACGTCAAATAAACAACAACAACAACAACAACGTCAATAAAACAACAATAAAAACAACGTCAACACCAACATCAACGTCAAATAAACAACAACAACAACAACGTCAACAACAACAACGTCAAATAAACAATAACAACAACGTCAAATAAACAATAACAACAATAACAACAATGTCAAATAAACAACAATAACAACGTCAAATAAACAACAACAACAACAACCACGTCAACAACAACAACAACGTCAAATAAACAACAACAACAACGTCAAATAAACAACAACAACAACAACGTCAAATAAACAACAACAACAACAACAATAACAACAACAACAACAACAACGTCAAATAAACAACAACAACAACAACATCAATTAAACAACAACGTCAAATAAACAACAACAAAAACAACAACAACATCAACAACAACAAAAACGTCAAATAAACAACAACAATAACGTCAACAACAACAACTACGTCAAATAAACAAAAACAACAACGTCAAATAAACATAACAACAACAACAACGTCAAATAAACAACAACAACAACGTCAAATAAACAACAACAACAACAACGTCAAATAAACAACAACAACAATGTCAAATAAACAACAACAACAACAACAACACCGTCAACAACAACAACAATGTCAAATAAACAACAACAACAACAACAGCGTCAAATAAACAACAACAACAACTATGTCAACAACAACAACAACGTCAAATAAACAACAACAACAACAACGTCAAGTAAACAACAACAACAACAACAACAACAACAACAACAAGAACAACGTCAAATAAACAACAACAACAACAATGTCAAATAAACAACAACAACAACACCGTCAACAACAACAACAATGTCAAATAAACAATAACAACGTCAAATAAACAACAACAACTATGTCAAATAAACAACAACAACAATAATAACAACAACGTCAAATAAACAACAACAACAACAACAACAACGTCAAATAAACAACAACAACAACAACAACATCAATTAAACAACAACAACAACGTCAAATAAACAACAACAAAAACAACAACAACATCAACAACAACAAAAACGTCAAATAAACAACAACAATAACGTCAACAACAACAACTACGTCAAATAAACAAAAACAACAACGTCAAATAAACATAACAACAACAACAACGTCAAATAAACAACAACAACAACGTCAAATAAACAACAACAACAACAACAACGTCAAATAAACAACAACAACAATGTCAAATAAACAACAACAACAACAACACCGTCAACAACAACAACAATGTCAAATAAACAACAACAACAACAGCGTCAAATAAACAACAACAACAACAACAACTATGTCAACAACAACAACGTCAAATAAATAACAACAACAACAACGTCAAGTAAACAACAACAACAACAACAACGTCAAATAAACAACAACAACAACAATGTCAAATAAACAACAACAACAACAACACCGTCAACAACAACAATGTCAAATAAACAACAACAACGTCAAATAAACAACAACAACAACTATGTCAATAACAACAACAACGTCAAATAAACAACAACAACTACGTCAAGTAAATAACCACAACAACAACGTCAAATAAACAACAACAACAACAACATCAAATAAAAAAACGTCAAATTAACAACAACAACAACAACGTCAACAACAACAACAAAGTCAAATAAACCACAACAAAAACAATAACAACATCAACAACAACAACAACGTCAAATAAACAACAACAACAACAACGTCAACAACGTCAACAACAACGTCAAATAAACAACAACAACAACGTCAAATAAACAATAACAACAACAATGTCAAATAAACAACAACAACAACGTCAAATAAACAACAACAACAACGTCAATAACAACAACAACAACGTCAAATAAACAACAACAACAACGTCAAATAAACAACAACAACAACAACGTCAATAACAACAATAATGTCAAGTAAACAACAACAACAACAACAACAACAACGTCAAGTAAACAACAACAACAACAACAACAATAACAACAACAACAAGAACAACGTCAAATAAACAACAACAACAACAATGTCAAATAAACAACAACAACAACACCGTCAACAACAACAACAATGTCAAATAAACAACAACAACGTCAAATAAACAACAACAACTATGTCAACAACAACAACAACGTCAAATAAACAACAACAACAACAACGTCAAGTAAACAACAACA
This sequence comes from Vicia faba, assembly GCA_948472305.1. Lineage (NCBI taxonomy): Eukaryota > Viridiplantae > Streptophyta > Magnoliopsida > Fabales > Fabaceae > Vicia > Vicia faba. The sequence continues at coordinate 247,676,679 of OX451739.1, forward strand.
ACAACAACAACAACAACAAGAACAACTTCAAATAAACAACAACAACAACAATGTCAAATAAACAACAACAACAACACCGTCAACAACAACAACAATGTCAAATAAACAATAACAACGTCAAATAAACAACAACAACTATGTCAAATAAACAACAACAACAATAACAACAACAACGTCAAATAAACAACAACAACAACAACAACGTCAAATAAACAACAACAACAACGTCAAATAAACAACAACAACGTCAAATAAACAACAACAACAACGTCAAATAAACAACAACAACAATGTCAAATAAACAACAACAACAACACCGTCAACAACAACAACAATGTCAAATAAACAACAACAACAACAGCGTCAAATAAACAACAACAACAACAACTATGTCAACAACAACAACGTCAAATAAATAACAACAACAACAACGTCAAGTAAACAACAACAACAACGTCAAATAAACAACAACAACAACGTTAAATAAACAACAACAACAACAACGTCAAATAAACAACAACAACAACAACAACAATAATAACAACAACGTCAAATAAACAACACCAACAACAACGTTAAATAAACAACAACAACAACGTCAAATAAACAAAAACAAAAACAAAAACATCAAATAAACAACAACAACAACAACAACAACAACAACGTCAGCAACAACAACTACGTCAAATAAATAACAACAACAACGTTAAATAAACAATAACAACAACAACAACGTCAAATAAACAACAACAACAACAACAACGTCAAATAAACAACAACAATGTCAAATAAAGAACAACAACAACAACAACAACAACGTCAAATAAACAACAACGTCAACAACAATAACAACGTCAAATAAACAACAACAACAACAACTAAGTCAACAACAACGACAACAACGTCAAATAAACAACAACAACAACAATGTCAAATAAACAACAACAACGTCAACAACAACAACAATGTAAAATAAACAACAACAACAACGTCAAATAAACAACAACAACAACGTTAAATAAACAACAACAACAACAACAACGTCAAATAAACAACAACAACAACAACAACAACAACAACAACAATAATAACAACAACGTCAAATAAACAACACCAACAACAACGTTAAATAAACAACAACAACAACGTCAAATAAACAAAAACAAAAACAAAAACATCAAATAAACAACAACAACAACAACAACAACAACAACAACGTCAGCAACAACAACTACGTCAAATAAATAACAACAACAACGTCAAATAAACAATAACAACAACAACAACGTCAAATAAACAACAACAACAACAACAACGTCAAATAAACAACAACAATGTCAAATAAAGAACAACAACAACAACAACAACAACAACGTCAAATAAACAACAACGTCAACAACAACAACAACGTCAAATAAACAACAACAACAACTAAGTCAACAACAACGACAACAACGTCAAATAAACAACAACAACAACAATGTCAAATAAACAACAACAACGTCAACAACAACAACAATGTAAAATAAACAACAACAACAACGTCAAATAAACAACAACAACAACGTCAACAACAACAACAACGTCAAATAAACAAC
>OX451739.1:247680776-247683276 GCA_948472305.1 Vicia faba
ACAACAACAACAACGTCAAATAAACAACAACAACAATGTCAAATAAACAACAACAACAACAACACCGTCAACAACAACAACAATGTCAAATAAACAACAACAACAACAACGTCAAATAAACAACAACAACAATGTCAAATAAACAACAACAACAACACCGTCAACAACAACAACAATGTCAAATAAACAACAACAACAACAACAACACCGTCTACAACAACAACAATGTCAAATAAACAACAACAACAACAGCGTCAAATAAACAACAACAACAACTATGTCAACAACAACAACAACGTCAAATAAACAACAACAACAACAACGTCAAGTAAACAACAACAACAACAACAACAACGTTAAATAAACAACAACAACAACAATGTCAAATAAACAACAACAACAACACCGTCAACAACAACAACAATGTCAAATAAACAACAACAACGTCAAATAAACAACAACAACTATGTCAAATAAACAACAACAACAATAACAACAACAACGTCAAATAAACAACAACAACAACAACAACAACAACAACAACAACAACAACGTCAAATAAACAACAACAACAACAACATCAATTAAACAAGAACAACAACGTCAAATAAACAACAACAAAAACAACAACAACATCAACAACAACAAAAACGTCAAATAAACAACAACAATAACGTCAACAACAACAACTACGTCAAATAAACAAAAACAACAACGTCAAATAAACATAACAACAACAACAACGTCAAATAAACAACAACAACAACGTCAAATAAACAACAACAACAACAACGTCAACAACAACAACAAAGTCAAATAAACCACAACAAAAACAATAACAACATCAACAACAACAACAACGTCAAATAAACAACAACAACAACAACGTCAACAACGTCAACAACAACGTCAAATAAACAACAACAACAACGTCAAATAAACAATAACAACAACAATGTCAAATAAACAACAACAACAACGTCAAATAAACAACAACAACAACGTCAATAACAACAACAACAACGTCAAATAAACAACAACAACAACGTTAAATAAACAACAACAACAACAACGTCAAATAAACAACAACAACAACAACAACAATAATAACAACAACCTCAAATAAACAACACCAACAACAACGTTAAATAAACAACAACAACAACGTCAAATAAACAAAAACAAAAACAAAAACATCAAATAAACAACAACAACAACAACAACAACAACGTCAGCAACAACAACTACGTCAAATAAATAACAACAACAACGTCAAATAAACAATAACAACAACAACAACGTCAAATAAACAACAACAACAACAACGTCAAATAAACAACAACAATGTCAAATAAAGAACAACAACAACAACAACAACGTCAAATAAATAACAACGTCAACAACAACAACAACGTCAAATAAACAACAACAACAACTAAGTCAACAACAACCACAACAACGTCAAATAAACAACAACAACAACAATGTCAAATAAACAACAACAACGTCAACAACAACAACAATGTAAAATAAACAACAACAACAACGTCAAATAAACAACAACAACAACGTCAACAACAACAACAACGTCAAATAAACAACAATAACAACAACAACAACAACGTCAAATAAACAACAACAACAACGTCAAATGAACAACAACAATAACACTGTCAAATAAACAACAACAACAACGTCAAATAAACAACAACAACAACAACGTCAATAAAACAACAATAAAAACAACGTCAACAACAACAACAACGTCAAATAAACAAGAACAACAACAACGTCAAATAAACAATAACAACAACGTCAAATAAACAATAACAACAATAACAACAATGTCAAATAAACAACAATAACAACGTCAAATAAACAACAACAACAACAACGTCAACAACAACAACAACGTCAAATAAACAACAACAACAACGTCAAATAAACAACAACAACAACAACAACGTCAAATAAACAACAACAACAACAATAACAACAACAACAACAACAACAAGAACGTCAAATAAACAACAACAACAACAACAACATCAATTAAACAACAACGTCAAATAAACAACAACAAAAACAACAACAACATCAACAACAACAAAAACGTCAAATAAACAACAACAACAATAACGTCAACAACAACAACTACGTCAAATAAACAAAAACAACAACGTCAAATAAACATAACAACAACAACAACGTCAAATAAACAACAACAACAACGTCAAATAAACAACAACAACGTCAAATAAACAACAACAACAACGTCAAATAAACAACAACAACAATGTCAAATAAACAACAACAACAACACCGTCAACAACAACAACAATGTCAAATAAACAACAACAACAACAACGTCAAATAAACAACAACAACAATGTCAAATAAACAACAACAACAACAACAACAACACCGTCAACAACAACAACATTGTCAAATAAACAACAACAACAACAACAACAACACCGTCAACAACAACAACAATGTC
>OX451739.1:247688276-247728276 GCA_948472305.1 Vicia faba
CAAATAAACAACAATACCAAAACAACGTCAAATAAACAACAACAACAACAACGTCAACAAAAACAACAACAACAATGTCAAATAAACAACAACAACAACAACAACATCAACAACAACAACAATGTCAAATAAATAACAACAACAACGTTAAATAAACAACAACAACAACGTCAACAACAACAACAACGTCAAATAAACAACAACAACGTCAAATAAACAACAACAACAACAATGTCACCCACAACAATGTCAAATAAATAACAACAACAATGTCAAATAAACAACAATACTAAAACAACGTCAAATAAACAACAACAACAACAACAACGTCAACAACAACAACAACAATGTCAAATAAACAACAACAACAACAACAAAGTCAACAACAACTACAATGTCAAATAAATAACAACAACAACGTCAAATAAACAACAACAACGTCAAATAAACAACAACGTCAACAACAACAACAACGTCAAATAAACAACAACAACAACTAAGTCAACAACAATGACAACAACGTCAAATAAACAACAACAACAACAACAACAACGTCAAATAAACAACAACAACAACAACAATGTCAAATAAACAACAACAACGTCAACAACAACAACAATGTAAAATAAACAACAACAACAACGTCAAATAAATAACAACAACAACGTCAACAACAACAACAACGTCAAATAAACAACAACAACAACAACTATGTCAACAACAACAACAACGTCAAATAAACAACAATAACAACAACAACAACATCAACAACAACAACGTCAAATAAACAACAGCAACAACAACGTCAAATGAACAACAACAACAACACCGTCAAATAAACAACAACAACGTCAAATAAACAACAACAACAACAACGTCAATAAAACAACAATAAAAACAACGTCAACACCAACAACAACGTCAAATAAACAACAACAACAACAACGTCAACAACAACAACGTCAAATAAACAATAACAACAACGTCAAATAAACAATAACAACAATAACAACAATGTCAAATAAACAACAATAACAACGTCAAATAAACAACAACAACAACAACAACGTCAACAACAACAACAACGTCAAATAAACAACAACAACAACGTCAAATAAACAACAACAACAACAACGTCAAATAAACAACAACAACAACAACAATAACAACAACAACAACAACAACAACGTCAAATAAACAACAACAACAACAACATCAATTAAACAACAACGTCAAATAAACAACAACAAAAACAACAACAACATCAAAAACAACAAAAACGTCAAATAAACAACAACAATAACGTCAACAACAACAACTACGTCAAATAAACAAAAACAACAACGTCAAATAAACATAACAACAACAACAACGTCAAATAAACAACAACAACAACGTCAAATAAACAACAACAACAACAACGTCAAATAAACAACAACAACAACAACAACACCGTCAACAACAACAACAATGTCAAATAAACAACAACAACAACAACAACAGCGTCAAATAAACAACAACAACTATGTCAACAACAACAACAACGTCAAATAAACAACAACAACAACAACAACGTCAAATAAACAACAACAACGTCAAATAAACAACAACAACAACGTCAAATAAACAACAACAACAATGTCAAATAAACAACAACAACAACAACACCGTCAACAACAACAACAATGTCAAATAAACAACAACAACAACAACGTCAAATAAACAACAACAACAATGTCAAATAAACAACAACAACAACACCGTCAACAACAACAACAATGTCAAATAAACAACAACAACAACAACAACAACACCGTCTACAACAACAACAATGTCAAATAAACAACAACAACAGCGTCAAATAAACAACAACAACAACTATGTCAACAACAACAACAACGTCAAATAAACAACAACAACAACAACGTCAAGTAAACAACAACAACAACAACAACAACAACAACGTTAAATAAACAACAACAACAACAATGTCAAATAAACAACAACAACAACACCGTCAACAACAACAACAATGTCAAATAAACAACAACAACGTCAAATAAACAACAACAACTATGTCAAATAAACAACAACAACAATAACAACAACAACGTCAAATAAACAACAACAACAACAACAACAACAACGTCAAATAAACAACAACAACAACAACATCAATTAAACAACAACAACAACGTCAAATAAACAACAACAAAAACAACAACAACATCAACAACAACAAAAACGTCAAATAAACAACAACAATAACGTCAACAACAACAACTACGTCAAATAAACAAAAACAACAACGTCAAATAAACATAACAACAACAACAACGTCAATTAAACAACAACAACAACGTCAAATAAACAACAACAACAACAACGTCAACAACAACAACAAAGTCAAATAAACCACAACAAAAACAATAACAACATCAACAACAACAACAACGTCAAATAAACAACAACAACAACAACAACGTCAACAACGTCAACAACAACATCAAATAAACAACAACAACAACGTCAAATAAACAATAACAACAACAATGTCAAATAAACAACAACAACAACGTCAAATAAACAACAACAACAACGTCAATAACAACAACAACAACGTCAAATAAACAACAACAACAACGTTAAATAAACAACAACAACAACGTCAAATAAACAACAACAACAACAACAACAATAATAACAACAACCTCAAATAAACAACACCAACAACAACGTTAAATAAACAACAACAACAACAACGTCAAATAAACAAAAACAAAAACAAAAACATCAAATAAACAACAACAACAACAACAACAACAACGTCAGCAACAACAACTACGTCAAATAAATAACAACAACAACGTCAAATAAACAATAACAACAACAACAACGTCAAATAAACAACAACAACAACAACGTCAAATAAACAACAACAATGTCAAATAAAGAACAACAACAACAACAACAACGTCAAATAAACAACAACGTCAACAACAACAACAACGTCAAATAAACAACAACAACAACTAAGTCAACAACAACGACAACAACGTCAAATAAACAACAACAACAACAATGTCAAATAAACAACAACAACGTCAACAACAACAACAATGTAAAATAAACAACAACAACAACGTCAAATAAACAACAACAACAACGTCAACAACAACAACAACGTCAAATAAACAACAACAACAACAACAATGTCAACAACAACAACAACGTCAAATAAACAACAATAACAACAACAACAACAACAACGTCAAATAAACAACAACAACAACGTCAAATGAACAACAACAATAACACTGTCAAATAAACAACAACAACAACGTCAAATAAACAACAACAACAACAACGTCAATAAAACAACAATAAAAACAACGTCAACAACAACAACAACGTCAAATAAACAACAACAACAACAACGTCAAATAAACAATAATAACAACGTCAAATAAACAATAACAACAATAACAACAATGTCAAATAAACAACAATAACAACGTCAAATAAACAACAACAACAACAACGTCAACAACAACAACAACGTCAAATAAACAACAACAACAACAACGTCAAATAAACAACAACAACAACAACGTCAAATAAACAACAACAACAACAATAACAACAACAACAACAACAACAACAACGTCAAATAAACAACAACAACAACAACAACATCAATTAAACAACAACGTCAAATAAACAACAACAAAAACAACAACAACATCAACAACAACAAAAACGTCAAATAAACAACAACAATAACGTCAACAACAACAACTACGTCAAATAAACAAAAACAACAACGTCAAATAAACATAACAACAACAACAACGTCAAATAAACAACAACAACAACGTCAAATAAACAACAACAACGTCAAATAAACAACAACAACAACGTCAAATAAACAACAACAACAATGTCAAATAAACAACAACAACAACACCGTCAACAACAACAACAATGTCAAATAAACAACAACAACAACAACGTCAAATAAACAACAACAACAATGTCAAATAAACAACAACAACAACAACAACACCGTCAACAACAACAACAATGTCAAATAAACAACAACAACAACAGCGTCAAATAAACAACAACAACAACTATGTCAAATAAACAACAACAACAACAGCGTCAAATAAACAACAACAACAACTATGTCAACAACAACAACAACGTCAAATAAACAACAACAACAACGTCAAGTAAACAACAACAACAACAACAACAACAACAACGTCAAATAAACAACAACAACAACAATGTCAAATAAACAACAACAACAACACCGTCAACAACAACAACAATGTCAAATAAACAACAACAACGTCAAATAAACAACAACAACTATGTCAAATAAACAACAACAACAATAACAACAACAACGTCAAATAAACAACAACAACAACAACAACAACAACAACAACGTCAAATAAACAACAACAACAACAACAACATCAATTAAACAACAACAACAACGTCAAATAAACAACAACAAAAACAACAACAACATCAACAACAACAAAAACGTCAAATAAACAACAACAATAACGTCAACAACAACAACTACGTCAAATAAACAAAAACAACAACGTCAAATAAACATAACAACAACAACAACGTCAAATAAACAACAACAACGTCAAATAAACAACAACAACAACAACGTCAAATAAACAACAACAACAATGTCAAATAAACAACAACAACAACACCGTCAACAACAACAACAACAATGTCAAATAAACAACAACAACAACAGCGTCAAATAAACAACAACAACAACAACTATGTCAACAACAACAACGTCAAATAAATAACAACAACAACAACGTCAAGTAAACAACAACAACAACAACAACAACGTCAAATAAACAACAACAACAACAATGTCAAATAAACAACAACAACAACAACACCGTCAACAACAACAACAATGTCAAATAAACAACAACAACGTCAAATAAACAACAACAACAACTATGTCAATAACAACAACAACGTCAAATAAACAACAACAACTACGTCAAGTAAATAACCACAACAACAACAACAAAGTCAAATAAACAACAACAAAAACAATAACAACATCAACAACAACAACAACGTCAAATAAACAACAACAACAACAACGTCAACAACGTCAATAACAACGTCAAATAAACAACAACAACAACGTCAAATAAACAATAACAACAACAACGTCAAATAAACAACAACAACAACGTCAAATAAACAATAACAACAACAATGTCAAATAAACAACAACAACAACGTCAAATAAACAACAACAACAACGTTAAATAAACAACAACAACAACGTCAAATAAACAACAACAACAACAACAATAATAACAACAACGTCAAATAAACAACACCAACAACAACGTTAAATAAACAACAACAACAACGTCAAATAAACAAAAACAAAAACAAAAACATCAAATAAACAACAACAACAACAACAACAACGTCAGCAACAACAACTACGTCAAATAAATAACAACAACAACGTCAAATAAACAATAACAACAACAACAACGTCAAATAAACAACAACAACAACGTCAAATAAACAACAACAATGTCAAATAAAGAACAACAACAACAACAACGTCAAATAAACAACAACGTCAACAACAACAACAACGTCAAATAAACAACAACAACAACTAAGTCAACAACAACGACAACAACGTCAAATAAACAACAACAACAACAACAACGTCAAATAAACAACAACAACAACAACGTCAACAACAACAACAACAACAATGTCAAATAAACAACAACAACGTCAACAACAACAACAATGTAAAATAAACAACAACAACAACAACGTCAAATAAACCACAACAACAACGTCAACAACAACAACGTCAAATAAACAACAACAACAACAACTATGTCAACAACAACAACAACAACGTCAAATAAACAACAATAACAACAACAACAACAACAACGTCAAATAAACAACAACAACAACGTCAAATGAACAACAACAACAACACTGTCAAATAAACAACAACAACAACGTCAAATAAACAACAACAACAACAACGTCAATAAAACAACAATAAAAACAACGTCAACAACAACAACAACGTCAAATAAACAACAACAACAACAACGTCAAATAAACAATAACAACAACGTCAAATAAACAATAACAACAATAACAACAATGTCAAATAAACAACAATAACAACGTCAAATAAACAACAACAACAACAACGTCAACAACAACAACAACAACAACGTCAAATAAACAACAACAACAACAACGTCAAATAAACAACAACAACAACAACGTCAAATAAACAACAACAACAACAACAATAACAACAACAACAACAACAACATCAATTAAACAACAACGTCAAATAAACAACAACAAAAACAACAACAACATCAACAACAACAAAAACGTCAAATAAACAACAACAATAACGTCAACAACAACAACTACGTCAAATAAACAAAAACAACAACGTCAAATAAACATAACAACAACAACAACGTCAAATAAACAACAACAACAACGTCAAATAAACAACAACAACGTCAAATAAACAACAACAACGTCAAATAAACAACAACAACAATGTCAAATAAACAACAACAACAACAACAACACCGTCAACAACAACAACAATGTCAAATAAACAACAACAACAACAGCGTCAAATAAACAACAACAACAACTATGTCAACAACAACAACAACGTCAAATAAACAACAACAACAACAACGTCAAGTAAACAACAACAACAACAACAACGTCAAATAAACAACAACAACAACAATGTCAAATAAACAACAACAACAACAACACCGTCAACAACAACAACAATGTCAAATAAACAACAACAACGTCAAATAAACAACAACAACAACTATGTCAAATAAACAACAACAACATAACAACAACAACGTCAAATAAACAACAACAACAACAACAATAACAACAACAATAACAACAACAACAACAACGTCAAATAAACAACAACAAAAACAACAACAACATCAACAACAACAAAAACGTCAAATAAACAACAACAATAACGTCAACAACAACAACTACGTCAAATAAACAAAAACAACAACGTCAAATAAACATAACAACAACAACAACGTCAAATAAACAACAACAACAACAACGTCAAATAAACAACAACAACGTCAAATAAACAACAACAACAACAACGTCAAATAAACAACAACAACAATGTCAAATAAACAACAACAACAACAACAACACCGTCAACAACAACAACAATGTCAAATAAACAACAACAACAACAACGTCAAATAAACAACAACAACAACAACAACAACGTCAAATAAACAACAACAACAACAACAATGTCAAATAAACAACAACAACAACAAGATCGTCAACAATAACAACAATGTCAAATAAACAACAACAACAACAACAACAACAGTGTCAAATAAACAACAACAACAACAACAACAACGTCAAATAAACAACAACAACAACAACAACAATGTCAAATAAACAACAACAACAACAACACCGTCAACAACAACAACAATGTCAAATAAACAACAACAACGTCAAATAAACAACAACAACAACGTCAAGTAAATAACCACAACAACAACAACGTCAAATAAACAACAACAACAACAACATCAAATAAAAAAACAACAACAACAACGTCAAATTAACAACAACAACAACAACAACAACGTCAACAACAACAACAACGTCAAATAAACAACAACAAAAACAATAACAACATCAACAACAACAACAACGTCAAATAAACAACAACAACAACATCAACAACAACGTCAAAAAAACAACAACAACAACAACGTCAAATAAACAACAACAACAACACCGTCAAAAATACAACAACAACAACAATGTCAAATAAACAACAACAACAACAACGTCAAATAAACAACACCAAAAACAACGTCAAAACAACAACAACGTCAAATAAACAACAACAACAACAATGTCAACAACAACAACAACAACGTCAAATAAACAACAACAACAACGTCAAATAAACAATAACAACAACAACAATGTCAAATAAACAACAATAACAACAACGTCAAATAAACAACAACAACAACAACAACGTCAACAACAACAACAACGTCAAATAAACAACAACAGCAACAACATCAAATAAACAATAACAACAACAACGTCAAATAAACAACAACAACAACAATAACAACAACAACAACAACGTCAAATAAACAACAACAACAACAACAACGTCAATTAAACAACAACAACGTCAAATAAACAACAACAAAAACAACAACAACATCAACAACAACAAAAACGTCAAATAAACAACAACAACAACAACAACAACAACTACGTCAAATAAACAACAACAACAACGTTAAATAAACAATAACAACAACAACAACGTCAAATAAACAACAACAACAACGTCAAATAAACAACAACAACGTCAAATAAACAACAACAACAACATCAACAACAACAACAACAATGTCAAATAAACAACAACAACAACAACAACAACGTCGACAACAACAACTACGTCAAATAAATAACAACAACAACAACAACAACAACAACGTCACCAACAACAACGTCAAATAAACAACAACAACAACGTCAAATAAACAATAACAACGTCAAATAAAGAACAACAACAACAACAACAGCAACGTCAAATAAACAACAACAATGTCAACAACAACAACAAATAAACAACAACAACATCAAATAAACAACAACAACAATGTCAAATAAACAACAACAACAACAACAACAATAACAACAACAACAACAACGTCAAATATACAACAACAACAACAACAAAAACGTCAAATCAACAACAACAACAACGTCAACAACAATAACTACGTCAAATAAACAACAACAACAACGTCAAATAAACAACAACAACAACAATGTCACCCACAACAACGTCAAATAAATAACAACAACAATGTCAAATAAACAACAATACTAAAACAACGTCAAATAAACAACAACAACAACAACGTCAACAAAAACAACAACAACAATGTCAAATAAACAACAACAACAACAACAACATCAACAACAACAACAATGTCAAATAAATAACAACAACAACGTTAAATAAACAACAACAACAACGTCAACAACAACAACAACGTCAAATAAACAACAACAACGTCAAATAAACAACAACAACAACAATGTCACCCACAACAATGTCAAATAAATAACAACAACAATGTCAAATAAACAACAATACTAAAACAACGTCAAATAAACAACAACAACAACAACAACGTCAACAACAACAACAACAATGTCAAATAAACAACAACAACAACAAAGTCAACAACAACTACAATGTCAAATAAATAACAACAACAACGTCAAATAAACAACAACAACGTCAAATAAACAACAACGTCAACAACAACAACAACGTCAAATAAACAACAACAACAACTAAGTCAACAACAACGACAACAACGTCAAATAAACAACAACAACAACAACAACAACGTCAAATAAACAACAACAACAACAACAATGTCAAATAAACAACAACAACGTCAACAACAACAACAATGTAAAATAAACAACAACAACAACGTCAAATAAATAACAACAACAACGTCAACAACAACAACAACGTCAAATAAACAACAACAACAACAACTATGTCAACAACAACAACAACGTCAAATAAACAACAATAACAACAACAACAACATCAACAACAACAACGTCAAATAAACAACAGCAACAACAACGTCAAATGAACAACAACAACAACACCGTCAAATAAACAACAACAACGTCAAATAAACAACAACAACAACAACGTCAATAAAACAACAACAAAAACAACGTCAACACCAACAACAACGTCAAATAAACAACAACAACAACAACGTCAACAACAACAACGTCAAATAAACAATAACAACAACGTCAAATAAACAATAACAACAATAACAACAATGTCAAATAAACAACAATAACAACGTCAAATAAACAACAACAACAACAACAACGTCAACAACAACAACAACGTCAAATAAACAACAACAACAACGTCAAATAAACAACAACAACAACAACGTCAAATAAACAACAACAACAACAACAATAACAACAACAACAACAACAACAACGTCAAATAAACAACAACAACAACAACATCAATTAAACAACAACGTCAAATAAACAACAACAAAAACAACAACAACATCAACAACAACAAAAACGTCAAATAAACAACAACAATAACGTCAACAACAACAACTACGTCAAATAAACAAAAACAACAACGTCAAATAAACATAACAACAACAACAACGTCAAATAAACAACAACAACAACGTCAAATAAACAACAACAATGTCAAATAAACAACAACAACAACAACGTCAAATAAACAACAACAACAATGTCAAATAAACAACAACAACAACAACACCGTCAACAACAACAACAATGTCAAATAAACAACAACAACAACAGCGTCAAATAAACAACAACAACAACTATGTCAACAACAACAACAACGTCAAATAAACAACAACAACAACAACGTCAAGTAAACAACAACAACAACAACAACAATAACAACAACAACAAGAACAACGTCAAATAAACAACAACAACAACAATGTCAAATAAACAACAACAACAACACCGTCAACAACAACAACAATGTCAAATAAACAACAACAACGTCAAATAAACAACAACAACTATGTCAACAACAACAACAACGTCAAATAAACAACAACAACAACAACGTCAAGTAAACAACAACAACAACAACAACAACAAGAACAACGTCAAATAAACAACAACAACAACAATGTCAAATAAACAACAACAACAACACCGTCAACAACAACAACAATGTCAAATAAACAACAACAACGTCAAATAAACAACAACAACTATGTCAAATAAACAACAACAACAATAACAACAACAACGTCAAATAAACAACAACAACAACAACAACGTCAAATAAACAACAACAACAACAACAACATCAATTAAACAACAACAACAACGTCAAATAAACAACAACAAAAACAACAACAACATCAACAACCACAAAAACGTCAAATAAACAACAACAATAATGTCAACAACAACAACTACGTCAAATAAACAAAAACAACAACGTCAAATAAACATAACAACAACAACAACGTCAAATAAACAACAACAACAACGTCAAATAAACAACAACAACGTCAAATAAACAACAACAACAACAACGTCAAATAAACAACAACAACAATGTCAAATAAACAACAACAACAACAACACCGTCAACAACAACAACAATGTCAAATAAACAACAACAACAACAGCGTCAAATAAACAACAACAACAACAACTATGTCAACAACAACAACGTCAAATAAATAACAACAACAACAACGTCAAGTAAACAACAACAACAACAACAACAACAACAACGTCAAATAAACAACAACAACAACAATGTCAAATAAACAACAACAACAACAACACCGTCAACAACAACAACAATGTCAAATAAACCACAACAACGTCAAATAAACAAAAACAACAACTATGTCAATAACAACAACAACGTCAAATAAACAACAACAACTACGTCAAGTAAATAACCACAACAACAACGTCAAATAAACAACAACAACAACAACATCAAATAAAAAAACGTCAAATTAACAACAACAACAACAACGTCAACAACAACAACAAAGTCAAATAAACCACAACAAAAACAATAACAACATCAACAACAACAACAACGTCAAATAAACAACAACAACAACAACAACGTCAACAACGTCAACAACAACGTCAAATAAACAACAACAACAACGTCAAATAAACAATAACAACAACAATGTCAAATAAACAACAACAACAACGTCAAATAAACAACAACAACAACGTCAATAACAACAACAACAACGTCAAATAAACAACAACTACAACGTTAAATAAACAACAACAACAACGTCAAATAAACAACAACAACAACAACAACAATAATAACAACAACGTCAAATAAACAACACCAACAACAACGTTAAATAAACAACAACAACAACGTCAAATAAACAAAAACAAAAACAAAAACATCAAATAAACAACAACAACAACAACAACAACGTCAGCAACAACAACTACGTCAAATAAATAACAACAACAACGTCAAATAAACAATAACAACAACAACAACGTCAAATAAACAACAACAACAACAACAACAACGTCAAATAAACAACAACAATGTCAAATAAAGAACAACAACAACAACAACAACAACGTCAAATAAACAACAACGTCAACAACAACAACAACGTCAAATAAACAACAACAACAACTAAGTCAACAACAACGACAACAACGTCAAATAAACAACAACAACAACAATGTCAAATAAACAACAACAACATCAACAACAACAACAATGTAAAATAAACAACAACAATAACGTCGAATAAACAACAACAACAACGTCAACAACAACAACAACGTCAAATAAACAACAACAACAACAACTATGTCAACAACAACAACAACGTCAAATAAACAACAATAACAACAACAACAACAACAACGTCAAATAAACAACAACAACAACGTCAAATGAACAACAACAACAACACTGTCAAATAAACAACAACAACAACGTCAAATAAACAACAACAACAACAACATCAATAAAACAACAATAAAAACAACGTCAACAACAACAACAACGTCAAATAAACAACAACAACAACAACGTCTAATAAACAATAACAACAACGTCAAATAAACAATAACAACAATAACAACAATGTCAAATAAACAACAATAACAACGTCAAATAAACAACAACAACAACAACGTCAACAACAACAACAACGTCAACAACAACAACAACAACGTCAAATAAACAACAACAACAACAACGTCAAATAAACAACAACAACAACAATAACAACAACAACAACAACAACAACGTCAAATAAACAACAACAACAACAACAACAACATCAATTAAACAACAACGTCAAATAAACAACAACAAAAACAACAACAACATCAACAACAACAAAAACGTCAAATAAACAACAACAATAACGTCAACAACAACAACTACGTCAAATAAACAAAAACAACAACGTCAAATAAACATAACAACAACAACAACAACGTCAAATAAACAACAACAACAACGTCAAATAAACAACAACAACGTCAAATAAACAACAACAACAACGTCAAATAAACAACAACAACAATGTCAAATAAACAACAACAACAACAACACCGTCAACAACAACAACAATGTCAAATAAACAACAACAACAACAACAACACCGTCAACAACAACAACAATGTCAAATAAACAACAACAACAACAGCGTCAAATAAACAACAACAACAACTATGTCAACAACAACAACAACGTCAAATAAACAACAACAACAACAACGTCAAGTAAACAACAACAACAACAACAACAACAACAACAACAACAACGTCAAATAAACAACAACAACAACAATGTCAAATAAACAACAACAACAACACCGTCAACAACAACAACAATGTCAAATAAACAACAACAACGTCAAATAAACAACAACAACTATGTCAAATAAACAACAACAACAATAACAACAACAACGTCAAATAAACAACAACAACAACAACAACAACAACGTCAAATAAACAACAACAACAACAACAACATCAATTAAACAACAACAACGTCAAATAAACAACAACAAAAACAACAATAACATCAACAATAACAAAAACGTCAAATAAACAACAACAATAACGTCAACAACAACAACTACGTCAAATAAACAAAAACAACAACGTCAAATAAACATAACAACAACAACAACGTCAAATAAACAACAACAACAACGTCAAATAAACAACAACAACGTCAAATAAACAACAACAACAACAACGTCAAATAAACAACAACAAGAATGTCAAATAAACAACAACAACAACAACACCGTCAACAACAACAACAATGTCAAATAAACAACAACAACAACAGCGTCAAATAAACAACAACAACAACAACTATGTCAACAACAACAACAACGTCAAGTAAACAACAACAACAACAACGTCTGTTGTACCCCAAAATTTGCCCTCCCATATTCATCAAGAATTGTCAAAGTCAAGGTCACAAAATTCCCCAAGGGTTGTGCAGCTCAACAGGCTCCTATACAGTCAAAACTAGGGTTTGAGTTCTGGTCAAGCAAAGGAACTTTTCAAAGGCCCAATCAAGTCTCACATGCTTAAAAAGATGGTCAAGCATCCTCATGTCAAGTTTCAAGGCATTCAGCTCAAAATTGCACAGTCAAAACCCTAGATTGCACTACAGTCAACTGTAGGGGGCAAAATGGTCATTTGGCAGTCAAAAGTTCAAATTTTTGGTCAATATATCATTTTAAAGCTACAAACATCATTTGATCAATGCTTGATCATGATTTTCAAGATTTGGCTCAGAAATCATCAAAGATGCAAAAGTTGCTATATTTGGACAGCTGGAAAAGTCAACTGAAATTGACCAAGGCATAACTTTCACATGGATTATCAGAAAAATCCCATCCAAAGCTCATTTTGAAGAGAAAGACATTTCCTACAATTCATCTTCATGTTCCAAGTCCAAGAAATGCTCTCACAAAAAGTTATCAATTTCAACATTATAGGTCATTTTCAGAAGTCAACAAAAAGTGACTTTAAGTCAAAGGCCATAACTTGAGATTGGTAAATCAAAATGACATGGGACCAAAGGCATTGGTTAAAGGACTCAAAGACCTTTCCAAAATGTCCAAGAACATGTGAAAAGCTTAAAAATTGACCAAGTTATGCCTTGTGGAAGTTGGGAAATTTTTGGAAATTTTTGAAAGTCAACATTGATGCAAAAGGCTTAAAAATGCAAATGGGCTCAATTATCTTCCAAATTTCTTCATGCCAAGCCTATGCACGACCACTAGGCCCAAAGGGAAGTATTCTCATATTTTTTAATTATTTATTTGAATTAATATTAATTTATATTCATTTAAATGATTTTAATTCATGAAAAATATAACCTTAACCTAAAAAATCTTTTTATGCACATTATAAGGTTAATATTTCGTGCTTAAATGATTAGGGCAAGTTTTGATGAGATTGGATCATGATTGAATAAAAACAACATGAAAAAGATATGAAAAAAGATCCATGAAATCAAATATTGAAATTCATCAATGCCTAAGATTTTGTCTAGTTTTATTGACCTAAATCACTCCATATATGATCAGCATCACAACCCTAATCATCCTGGACTGAAAGCTGCGCATACTCAAGCATTGGCAAATTGAAAAATTCTCATAAAAAGTCAAACACTGAAATCTAGCTTTGAGGACGATTCAAGCTTGGATCTTTGTTGCAATAGCTTCCTTGGACCATTCAGAACCTTTTCCAATCATTAATAACAGCAAAAACCTCAAGAATTGGTAGATTACGTTCAAACTGCACCACGATTTTTTTGAAATCATAGATCATCATTAACGCATTTTCTTGCATTTTTATTTGTGGATTGTTGTTCATTGCAATGTTTCTAAACTAATCATCATGTTTAATTGTGTTTTCGCTGACCATACACGATAATGCCATGGATGAAAGTTAGGGTTGCAGGGTTCATGAATTAGGGCTTTTGGCATGGAGTAAAATTAAGCCTCGAGACTGGGATAACCATACTCAGCGTGCTCCAACGAGCAAGAAACTATAATCGCGCCCAATTTATATTTGCCATATCTCTAATCGCTATTTTCCCTTTGCTTGCCTAAAGCCACGCTGCAAAAACCGTTGCCCATTAGTTTGTTTTACAGGGAAGAAGAAAGAGACGAAGACGTGTCCATTAGTGGCAGGTCTATTTGAATTTCGCGCGGAATTCTAAAAGCATTAGCGTTTTCTTATTATATTATTTATGTATTATTATATGTTAATTGAAAGCAAATAGCTCAGCTGGCAAGGACTAAGGCATGTGACTTCCAAGACCTGGGTTCAAGTCCCAGGTCTGTACGTTTGCTATATTATTTTTCAAAACTAATTCACGTGCAGGCTTAACGTTAAGGTTCACCATGCACATTCAGCAATCATTAGCCACGCGTCCATGATGATCAAATCAATGTCCAGGCTTCATGGTGCACCCCAGGCATGAGTCAGACGCGTAGCATGGGATTCAAAAGGTCAACCAAGTTCCAACGTTATTGGGCCAGGCCTCTCAAATTCATACCTCCCTAAGGGGACAGCAAACCCCCCCTGGTTCTATCTTTTTCTAATTTTCTATCTTTTATTATATTTAATTGTTTATTTGTTTATTTGTTTTCTGATTTAAATTAAATATCTTTTTTACAAAAAATACAGAAAAACATCATAAAAAATAAAATGTCCAAATAAAATAGAATTTTTAATTTTAGTTATTTTCATGAATAGATAAAAATATAAATTATATAGTGTAATTAGGTTTAATTTTAATTCTTTTTTTTAATAAAAATCCAAAAATAGAATTTAGGTTAGTTACTTTTTTTTTATTTTTCTTTTATTAATTCTAATTCTTTTTTTCCAGAATAATAATTATTATTTATTTATTTTACTTTCATAAATTAAACTTATACATAATCAATTAGGTTTAACTTAGGTCATATTTTAATTCTTTCTTAATAAATAAAAATACTAGATTTAGGGTTTGCCGTCTAATCTAATTTCAATTAATTCCCTTTGTTCACATTAAATTAAAAATACAAAATACCAAAAAACAATTTAATCATTTAATTTCCTTTTTTTTATTATTTAATTTTTAATTCCCGTTAACTTTTAATTATTTGCAAAAGGGTCCAACGCCCGTCATTAATCATTTAATTCGCGCATTTATCTTTTATCGTTTATATAATCATGTAATTGCCCCAAAGCGTTGTAATTTATTGTTCGCACTTTATTTTCTTCGCATTATTTATTTTTTTGCTAAATCGGGTCCGGTTTAATTTTGGCGATGTGGACCCGCGCCTTTGTAATAGTCTTAGATTTATTTCCTCGCGAATTTTATATCTCTTAATATGCATGCAAGAATGAATGGACTTAAATTAAAATCAAGCGTAGAACACGACAAACATGACAAGACAAATAAATGAAACATGACACACGAATCGCACACACCACCCCTAGGGTACGCCTCACTGTTGCCTTTCGAAAGGTGATCGTCGAGTAGAGGACGTCTTAGTAAGTCCTCATGATCCGGGAACCTGGCATGAGGGTAGCTTCTAAGGTGTCTTCCCATTGCTCTGGTGATCACCATGTCCCGAACCTCGAATTGACCCGAACACCTCCAACGGTGGTGCTACCTACCTCTCAATGGTGGGATGGCCCTACTTTAAAGGACATTTACACAGACGAATTCCTTAGGGTAGGTAGACGACTCTAGATACTTGCTCTAATCTCAAACAAACTCAAAAAGACTTTTCACACTGACACATTTTCAAAAGCTTTCAAAGCAAACTTTTCAAACACTCTGACGTATGAGTCGATCTGAAATTTTTCAAAAGAAACTTTTAAACCCACATTGAAAAGCAAACATTTTTGAAAACACATTGAGCAAGTATCTAAGAGCCCATGGATAACCATGGATAGAAAGGGTGCTAACACCTTCCCTTTCTATAAATCTACCTCCCGAACCGAGAGCAATCTCTATAAGGAATTTTTCTGTGCTTTTGTCCTTTCCATTTGGAGAAAATAAAAGACGGTGGCGACTCTTGCTTCCGCGACATTTCGCGAACCAGCGTTAAACAGTCAGTTCCAGATCCACCGATCACAGAACTGGCGACTCTGCTGGGGATATAAACTTAAAGTGAGGTGTACCTTAGGGCTAGCTTATAACTATGTTTTCAATTGTCTTCCTTGTGTGCTTTAAATTGTGGGTTGCTTGGGAGTTCTATAGGTCCTACACCCGGATCTGGGGGATACCTTTCTTAGAAAGTAGCAACAAGGCTGTGAGGGAACTGTGCGGGGTATACCGACACGGTTGAAACAGTCTGCTACGTTGATGTGGCACTTTGGTGTGTACCGGTAACCCTTGAGTTCAGTCAAGGAGAGTACGGGGCCTCCGCGTGGTGTCGTGAAGCATCAACAGACCTTAGGAACCTTAATTGAACTATCTTGGCCTCTTTAGGGTAGTGAGATCACTGACTTTGGTGCAGTCCGAGGTTGGTGGATACTCGATACTACGCTCAATTGAGGGTTGCTTTCCTGGAATATTTCGGTCGCCAGTTCAGTGGCTAAATCGAAACGATGAACAATGAAAGCAACCCCGTGATATTGGGAACCTTAGAACCCGGTTACTTTGATTAGGACAGGTATGAACCCACCAACTCAAGAGGGTATTACCCAGACCCCATGCTGGCCTTAAACCTTAAGGGCTTGTCTTGTGTGCCTTGTTTGCCCTACATGTTTGTCTTTGTAAATATCTGTGGTGTGTTTAATCATAGCATCATGACATCATCCAGCATCATATGCATTGACTAACCATTTCAGGGGTTCGAATTTTCATCTTTGTTCTTGTTTTGTAGGACATGGAAACTGCTCGTAGAAAGACAATTCAGGTCAATCTTGTAAGGATCCCTCCTCAGCTTAAGGAGCTTATATCCAGGATTCCCGAGAACTCTTCATTCAGTGACAGACATGGAAGCCTCATCAGCTTGGTCAACACCAACATTGAGGAAGATATGATAAAGGTCTTGTTCCAGTTCTTTGACCCTCTGCATCACTGCTTTACCTTCTTGGACTATCAGTTGGTACCTACACTGGAGGAGTTCTCCCGGCTCCTGAAGATCCCTATCCTTGATCAGCTGCCTTTCAACGGCACAGAAAGGGAACCTAAGCTGGAAGAGATTGCTAAAGCCTTGCACCTACAGTCATCTGACCTCAAGGGACATTGGGAAGTTAGAAGTGGCGTCAAAGGGTTCTTAGCCAAGTTTCTGTTTGAGAAAGCCCTTGAATGTTGGAACTCTCTTGATTTGCAAGCTTTTGAAGAAGTGGTAGCCCTCCTTGTTTATGGTTTGGTACTATTCCCTAATCCAGATCAGCTTATCGATATCAGTGCCGTCCAGATCTTTATGTCCAGAAATCCCATACCTACACTGCTGGGGGACATCCTTCACTCATGTTACACTCGAACCATGAGAAAAAGAGGTGTCCTTATGTGTTGCACTCCTCTCCTGGGAAGGTGGTTTATTTCGCACCTTCCCCAACCAGTCCTGAAGAATGAGCGGGGTTTGAGATGGTCACAACGGTTGATGACTCTTACACATGCAGATATACATTGGTGCCCTAGATCCAGAGGAGATGTCACTATCATTGATCGTTGTGGGGAGTACCCTAATGTTCCTTTACTTGGAATCAGAGGAGGTATTACTTATAGCCCATGCCTGGCTTGGAGACAGTTTGGTTATGCTCGGAGGGATGGTCCTCATGACATGTTAATTCCCGACATAGTTTTTGACTTCGACAGTGATACTCAAGGACTTCGTCAGAAATTTATCAGAGCCTGGAGGATGCCCAGTAGGATAAATAGCAAGACACTGGGGCACAGGAACTCCATCCCTTTGGAGCCCTATCTCAAATGGGTACGCGCCCGTTCTCAGAAGTTAGTGATGCCTTATCCTCACATGCTTCCAGTAATCAAAGAGCCTGTCTTGGAAGGGGAAGTGTCTCATGTTATTCAGCACCCTGATATGCCCACATCCTGGGAAGAGATGCAGAAGAGCTGGATTCAGCTTAAGGAGGAAAGGAATTCTTTGGAGACTAATCTGCATGCCAGTGAAAAGAAAGTCTTGGAGCTCACCCGTCTGCTGCACGAGGAGAGGAACCTCAACACCTACATAGCTCCGAAGAGGATGCGCAGTGTATTTTGGGATTGACTTGACTTTTGTATTTCCTTTTTGCCCACGAGGCCTTGATGTATTAAACAATGATTTCTTTAATGATAACGTGTGTTCTTTTCTTGTCCACAATGAATTTGAACTTTCGAACCCTTGAATGCATTGCATACGCATTTCATACATCATGTGCATAGCAGGTTTTTCCCTTTTTTCAGGTTGCTTACAGTTCTTCGCTGTTTATTTCAGCATCATGAATTCCGGATCTGAATCAACTGAGACTTCAATCAAGGCTCTCCAGGCGCAGAATGCGCAGTTTCAAGAAATGATCATGGGTCTAGCTAAAGGCCAAGAAGAGCTGAAGGCCATGCTCCTGAAGAAGGAGAAGAAGAAGAAAAGAAGGACTGTTCTATTCAACTCGGGCCGAAGGTTGGGTAATACTCTGCACCAAGAAGAGGTTGTTTCTTCTGTTGGCAAAAGTCCTTCTCAGGCAGAAGCAAGGGTTCCTAGTCCGGTGGTCTCCGACAACGAGACAGATTTTGATGAAGAGCAGTACCCTCCTGAAGACAACAAGTATAAACAACTGGAGGACAGGCTGAAAGCTATGGAGGTGCAACAGACACCTGGGCTGGACTTCGGAGATCTGGGTTTGTCGACTGGTATAATTATCCCGCACAAGTTCAAAGCTCCAACCTTTTCCAAGTATGACGGGGCATCCTGTCCCAAGCTGCATTTGAGGTCTTACGTGCGAAAGATTCAGCCGTACTCTGCGGACAAGAATCTATGGATCCACTTCTTCCAGGAGAGTCTTTCAGGGACTCACCTCGAATGGTTCTATCAGCTGGATGGGACCAAAATTCGTAACTGGGAGGAGCTGGCCACTGCTTTCTACAAGCAGTATCAGTATAATGCCGACCTTGCCCCCACGCGCACCCAACTCCAGGGTATGTCGTTGGGCGTAAGCGAAGGTTTTAAAGAGTACGCGCAGAAGTGGAGAGATCTGGCTGGCAGGGTGCAGCCACCTTTGACTGATCGAGAGTTAGTGGATATGTTCTTGGGGACCCTATCTGGGCCATTCTTTAACCATCTCATTGGGAATTCTTCCGCTGGTTTCACCGATTTGATCTTAACTGGAGAGAGAATTGAAGCTGGGTTGAAGTCTGGGAAGATTGCAAAGGCTGCATCATCATCTGGGTCGGACAAGAAACCGTTTAAAAAGGAGTCTAGTGCTGTGTATGGCTCCAGAAAATCAGAAAGACCTGATCGCCGCCAATCTGTCAGTGCGGTCATGATTGCTACGCCTGCTGCCGCTCCCCGGCCAAATAATCCCCAAAGGGCTGATAGACCTCGGAGAGAGTTTACCCGGTTAAGCATGACCCTATCGCAAATCCTGCCACAGTTACTATCCACCAATTTGGTGACTGTCAAGGAGGCGCCAAAGTTCTCAAACACTACCTCTCCCAAGTACAACCCGAATGCCCGTTGTGCTTACCATTCAGACAGCCCGGGGCATGCCACTGATGACTGTTGGGCGTTAAAGAATAAGGTGCAAGACCTTATCGATGCTAAAGAGATACAATTCGAGGCGCCTGCAAAACCGAATGTAGTTACTGCCCCTATGCCTCAGCACGGGGTAAATGCTATTGATGAAGATGTTTATGCTGTTTCTGTGGGTGATCTAGCCACTCCTTTGAAGATCATTAAGAAGAACCTACTGCAGGCCGGTTTATTTCCGGGTTGTAGTGAGGGTTGCCTGTTCTGCATCGTGTCCCCATCCGGTTGTCCCTTGCTCAAGTTAGGCATCCAAAGCTTAATGGACAGCAAGGAGATTTTATTCAAGAAGTCTGCTGTTCGTGTGGTTCCAATGGAAGAAGTCTCTGTGGTGACTATCTTCAACAATCCGATCCCGGCTCTCCAGAAGAAGCCTGTCCAAATTCTGACCGTTGCACCTGTCACTATCACTGTTCCTGGGCCCCTGCCCTATGTATCCAACAAAGCTGTCCCTTGGCACTATGGGGCAGATGTATATATAAATGGAGTAAAACAAGAGCTCAACGCTGGCGCCAGCATCTGTGACATCACTGGCCCGGCCAAAGTTACCCGCAGTGGCAGGCTCTTCTCGCCTGACATTGCGCCACCTGCTGCTAGAAGACCACTCCTGATAATTCCTGCAAGTACACCTGCTCCCGTTGCTGATCAAGTTGTTATTCCTGCTGCTGATCCTATTGTTTCTCCTGCTGCCGAGTCATCCAATGCTCGGGGCAAGGGAATTGAAACTGAGCCTGCCCAGATGGAGGTACCCGTACCCATAGCTGCTGAGGCCTCCCCACAAGAGATGGAGGAAATTCTAAAGATTATAAAGAAGAGTGACTTTAATGTTGTGGAACAGCTGGGGCATACGCCCTCCAAGATATCCATGCTCTCTTTACTGCTGTGCTCTGAGTCCCATGCAAAGGCCCTCATCTCATTCCTCAAGAAGGCCCATGTGCCACATGAAACCTCTGCAGTCCAATTCACTGATTGCGTGGCAAGTCTAACAGCAGACAATGGCTTGGGTTTTTCAGACGCTGATTTGACCATGAAAGGGAAAGATCATAATGATGCTCTGCATGTCTCAATCGAATGCAGGGGCACCACCTTGGCACACGTGTTGGTTGATACTGGGTCATCTTTGAATGTGCTACCCAAGAAGGCTCTGGATCGTCTAGATTGTGAAGGCCTTGATTTAAAACCAAGCAACATTATCGTCAGGGCCTTTGATGGTTCAAAGAGGATGGTCCATGGGGAGGTGGACATTCCAGTTCGTGTGGGTTCTCAGGTGTTCGACTCCACTTTTTATGTGATGGATATCCGTCCATCTTACTCTTGTCTGCTGGGTCGACCCTGGATACATAAGGCTGGGGCAGTGACCTCTACCTTGCATCAAAAACTGAAGTACCCCGTCAGAGGGAAGATCGTCACCGTGCAAGGTGAGGAAGAGTACATGGTGAGCCACCTAAACTCGTTCAGATACATTGAGATGGATGGGGAGTTCATTGAGACCCCCTTTCAGCATTTCGAGGAGGTGTTTCCAATCGCAGCAGAAACAGCAGAAGCAGGTGGTCCTCCGAAGATGGCTTCCCTAAAGGATGCCAGGGCTGTAGTGCAAAAGGGTGAAGATACCAACTGGGGCAGACTGCCAGACTTCACCCAGAAGACTGATAAACTTGGGCTGGGTTTCACCTCAGAAGGGCAGAGAGCTATGAGGAAAGAGAAGATCGGAAGGCCTCCGGTATTTATCAAGGGTTCAGAAGTGAATGCTGTCGGGGAAGACTTTGAAGTGGACGAAGCCGAATTCAACAGCTGGATTTATCCGACGGCCGAAGAAGGATTGAACAATTGGAGTGCAAAGGATCACACCCCTGTTACCTTTGTGACACAGTAATGAATTCCCATGTTTTGATATTTTGTAATAAACATTGATAAACTCTATGGCCCGGTGTCTTACCCGAGGCACCGTGGTTCTATTTGTGAGGGCATATAAACTGTCATTTTATACATCATGAATGAAAATCTTGGACTATTTTCGCATCGCAAATATTGTGTTCCTTTTTTATCTTTCATTTCCTTTACATAATTTTCAAAAACAGCTGTATTTACACACACACTCACTCATACAGGTTCCAATCCACTCTGGATCTCACTGATAACAGCTCTGCTAATGCCAATTATGACTTCGAAAATCCGATCAACTTAGCCGAAGACGAAGGTGAAGATGATTGCGAAGTGCCTGGCGAGCTTGCAAGACTGTTGCTTCAGGAAGAGAGGGCGATTCAACCCCATGAAGAGCCAGTGGAAACTATAAACCTAGGTACTGAGGCAGACAGGAAAGAGGTAAAGATTGGTGCTAACCTAGAGCTCAGCGTGAAGCAACGGTTAACCAAGATGCTGCATGACTATATGGAGATCTTTGCCTGGTCCTACGAAGACATGCCAGGGTTGGATACCGATATTGTTGTCCATCATTTGCCGACTAGAGAAGACTGCCCTCCAGTTAAACAAAAGGTCCGTCGGATGCGTCCAGAGATGTCCGAGAAGATTAAGGCCGAGGTGATGAAACAGTTTGATGCCGGGTTCCTTGCAGTGACTTCTTACCCTCAGTGGGTTGCTAACGTGGTGCCGGTACCTAAAAAGGACGGCAAGGTCAGAATGTGTGTTGATTACAGGGATCTGAACAGGGCCAGCCCCAAGGATGACTTCCCCTTACCTCATATTGATGTCCTTGTTGATAATACAGCTCAGCATAAGGTGTTCTCTTTCATGGATGGCTTTTCAGGTTACAATCAGATAAAGATGGCACCTGAAGACATGGAGAAGACTACATTTGTTACTCAGTGGGGCACCTTCTGTTACAAGGTCATGCCGTTCGGATTGAAGAATGCTGGGGCAACCTACCAGCGTGCCATGGTTGCCTTATTTCATGATATGATCCACCATGAGATCGAAGTGTATGTGGACGACATGATCGCTAGGTCCCAGACTGAGGAAGAGCATCTAGATCACCTGCAGAAGTTGTTTGACCGGTTGAAATTGTATAAGCTGAGATTGAACCCGAACAAGTGCACCTTCGGGGTAAGATCTGGGAAGTTGCTAGGCTTCGTGGTCAGTGATAAAGGTATTCAAGTGGACCCTGCTAAGGTCAAAGCTATTCAAGAGATGCCAGCTCCTAAGACAGAGAAGGAAGTCAGAGGCTTTTTAGGACGCCTGAATTACATTGCTCGATTCATATCTCATTTGACTGCTACCTGTGAGCCAATCTTCAAGCTGCTGAAGAAAGATCAGGTAGTACGTTGGAACGATGAATGTCAGGCTGCTTTCGACAAAATCAAAGAGTATCTCCAAGAACCACCCATCCTTATGCCACCGGTTGAAGGGAGACCTCTGATACTATATCTGACAGTGCTAGACAACTCAATGGGGTGTGTGCTGGGGCAGCATGACGAGTCTGGCCGAAAAGAGCATGCCATTTATTACCTTAGCAAAAAGTTTACCGACTGTGAGACCCGATACTCACTGCTTGAGAAAGCTTGCTGCGCTTTGGTATGGGCTGCTCGCCGGCTGAGACAGTATATGCTGACTCACACTACCTTGTTGATCTCAAAAATGGATCCAATAAAGTATATATTTGAAAAACCTGCTCTGTCTGGGAGAATTGCAAGATGGCAGATGATCTTGACGGAATACGACATTCAGTATACAACCCAGAAAGCCATCAAGGGGAGTGTACTGGCAGACCACTTAGCTCATCAAGCTGTAGATGACCACCAATCAATGAACTTCGAGTTTCCGGATGAAAGCATCATGATTGTAACTGATTGTGAAGTACCTGGACCGGATGAAGGACCTGAGCCAGGATCCCGATGGTCTATGCACTTTGACGGAGCTTCCAATGCTTTGGGAAATGGTATCGGCGCCATAATCATATCCCCTCAAGGTACTCATACTCCACTCACTGCCCGGCTATGTTTCAACTGTACCAACAACATGGCGGAGTATGAGGCGTGTATCATGGGTCTTCAAGCTGCTATCGACCTACGGATCAAGTTCCTCAGTGTCTTCGGAGATTCCGCCCTAGTGATCAATCAGATCAATGGAGAGTGGGATACGAAACATCCAAACTTGATTCCTTACAGAGAATGTGTGTTGACCATAATTCCCCACTTCACAGAGATAACCTTTGAGCACTTTCCAAGAGAAGAGAATCAGTTAGCGGACGCGTTAGCTACAATGTCTTCAATGTTCAAGGTTAAATGGGATAATGAAGCTCCCCAGATCACCATCTGGAAACTGGACGAACCGGCATACTGTTGTGATCTCGAAACTGAATTGGTAACTGAGAAGCCTTGGTACCATGAAGTGAAGAGATATCTGGAAGCTCAGGAATACCCTGAAGGTGCCTCTATCAACGACAAGAAATTCCTGAGGAGGTTCGCAGCCAAGTTCTTCCTAAGCAACGGCGTCTTATACAAGAGAAACCATGATTCAACCTTACTGCGTTGTGTGGACAAGATTGAAGCAGAAAGAATCATGGAAGAGCTACATGAAGGGACCTTTGGTACGCATTCCAGTGGACACACGATGGCTAAAAAAATCCTACGGGCAGGATATTACTGGTCCACAATGGAAGCTGACTGCTACCAACACTCCAGGACATGCCACAAATGCCAGATCTACGCAGATAAGGTGCATGTTCCTCCGGTTCCCCTGAATGTTCTGACTGCGCCTTGGCCGTTCGCAATGTGGGGCATAGACATGATTGGCGAGATCAGACCTACGGCATCCAATGGACATCGCTTCATCCTAGTGGCGATCGACTATTTTACAAAGTGGGTTGAGGCAGCATCCTATGCTACAGTAACCAAGACTGTGGTGGCACGGTTTATTCGACACAACCTGATCTGTCGATACGGCGTCCCTGAGCGGATAATTACAGACAACGGTACCAATCTGAACAATAAGATGATTGCTGAGCTCTGCGAACAGTTCAAAATACAGCACCACAATTCTTCTCCTTACAGACCGAAGATGAATGGGGCTGTAGAAGCAGCTAACAAGAACATCAAGAAGATCGTGCAAAAAATGACAGTAACTTATAAAGATTGGCACGAGATGTTACCGTTCGCTCTACATGGGTACCGTACCTCAGCAAGGACGTCAACCGGAGCAACTCCTTTCTCTCTGGTTTATGGTATGGAGGCAGTCTTGCCGATCGAAGTGCAAATTCCCTCTCTCCGGATAATGAAGGATGCAAACCTGAACGAAGATGATTGGATCCAGACACGACTAGACCAACTCAACCTTATTGATGAAAAGAGGCTTGCTGCTATCTGTCATGGTCAGACGTATCAGAAACGAATGATCAGGGCATTTAACAAGAAAGTCAGACCACAAGAATATCAAGTTGG
This sequence comes from Vicia faba, assembly GCA_948472305.1. NCBI lineage: Eukaryota > Viridiplantae > Streptophyta > Magnoliopsida > Fabales > Fabaceae > Vicia > Vicia faba. The sequence continues at coordinate 247,715,185 of OX451739.1, forward strand.
GGATCTGGTTATCAAGAGAATCATCCTTCCTCAGAGTGATCCAAGGGGCAAATGGACTCCTACGTACGAAGGGCCATTTGTGGTTAAGCATGTGTTCTCAGGAGGAGCAATGATATTAACCAACATGGATGGTGACGACCTTCCTCACCCCGCCAACGCAGACATAGTTAAAAAATACTACGCATGAAAAAAGACCCGCTAGGCTGACATGCCTAGGCAAAAGTTAGGGCTTCCCGTCGAACCAAAAGGGTTCGGGCAAAATGTAGGGATGAAAATGAAAAAAAATCTGTACACCCGGCAAGTCGAAAACCTGAAAAGGCGGCTTGGGCAAAAATGGGTATCCCGGTGGACTGAAAACCCGAAAGGGCGGTCCAGGCAAAAGTTAGGGATAAAGCGTAAAACTATGTCTCATTGATCACTTTGCATCCAGAATCCGGTATCTACATCGAGTTCAGACGGCATCGATCAGTCAGCTTCACCTTCAACCAAGGTCATCAAGTGATGAGACGCTCGGAGTTATAAAGACAATAGCAGAGTTGAAACCCAGTGGATCATTCATCTTTCACACAGCTGTTTTATTTTCTTTTGTACAAAACTTGTATAAATTCTTTTGCTCGGCGACGTACCTCTTACTAGGACGTCAGCCTCTTGTATACAAAACGCCTATTCAGGCCATTCAGATCAATAAAAAATATATTTCCAGTTAAACGTATCCAAGAGTTTTTCTTTTTTCTGTTTTGTTTTGCGAAGAACGTCCAAGGTTCAATTTGTGATGTATGCATTGACAATAATTTGCTAACTCATAAATATTTGCATACGAAACAAAGGAATTCATTGCAGGTGACACTGGGAACAGGGGCAATAAAGAGTTGTCCGAGCGGCCAATTGTTCTATCCTCCAAGGTACCAAGGTAGGTTCAGCTAAAGAACATGGCCAGGTATCTTAATTCCCCAGAGAGTGGTTCAATAAAACAATACATCCTTCTCCAAACAAAATTGTCAAATATCAAGGAAATTGAGTATCCCCTCGTAGATCTCAATACTTCCCCAGCAGTATACATAAAGCATCCCCGGCAGTCTTGGTCTAAAGATTGTTCCCCGGCGGTATATCAACATTCTAAGGGATCATCCTCCAGCATATCAAAACTCCCCATGAGTGTCCAATCCAGTTTCCCCAGGAAAGTTGGAATTCATATCTCCCCAAGCAGCAAGCTTATCCCCAGTAGATTCTGGAAGCTTATCCCTCGCAAAGCACGAACGCGTCGTCCCGGCTTGATTTAAAGAGTTATTTCCGTAACAGGATATAACTGGGTTATCCTCAGCCAAAAGCCACGGAAAGAGCGTCCTCGGCAAAATATCCTCCTACCCCCAGCGAAGTCTATCAACACTTCCAGCACAACAAAGATATCCCCAGCATAACTCATCAACGGTATCCCCAAAGGAGTTATCTTCATCAACGCAGCAAAGCATCGCTATCCCCACAGAGTAACACTCCCCAGCATGATCGCTAGAGTATCTTTTCTCCCGCAGAATTATTTCATTTTGCCAAGTTTATTCCTCAACGGAGTTATCTTCTCCTATCGGTATTCTTGCAACAATCATCCACAGCGGAAGCACAATCTCTTCCTCAACATCAGCCCAGGATATGGCTTCCCGGCACCCGTCAAGGATTTATTTTCCTAGACGAAAACATACACGAATCATCACATACATCATTGTAGCATGCATAACATATTGCATCATACAAGTCTCATTTACATTGATAACATCATTGCTTGATCCATATCATGCATTGCATATAACTGACCTCTACCTTTCAGGAAGGGTGCAGTTGAAATTCCCAAACATATTTCAAAGATGTCTCTAGTCCAGTTAAATCGACTCCAAACAGATTTTTCTGATAAAGACTCAGTAGAAGTTATGGTCCCCTCTCCAACGGCGTGTGAGGTGGTAATTCCTTCTTCAAGATGTTTTCCTCTCCGACGATGAGCGTGAGGTGATATTCTTTTGTGGTCCCCTCTCCGACGGTGAGCGTGAGGTGGTAATTCCTTTTTCAAGATGTTCTCCTCTCCGACGATGAGCGTGAGGTGATATTCTTTTATGGTCCCCTCTCCGACGGTGAGCGTGAGGTGGTAATTCCTTTTTCAAGATGTTCTCCTCTCCGACGATGAGCGTGAGGTGATATTCTCTTATGGTTCCCTCTCCAACGGCGTGTGAGGTGGTAATTCCTTTTTCAAGATGTTCTCCTCTCCGACGATGAGCGTGAGGTGATATTCTCTTATGGTTCCCTCTCCAACGGCGTGTGAGGTGGTAATTCCTTTTTCAAGATGTTCTCCTCTCCGACGATGAGCGTGAGGTGATAGTCTCTTATGGTTCCCTCTCCAACGGCGTGTGAGGTAGTAATCCCTTTTTTCAGATGTTCCCCTCTCCGGCATGAGCGTGAGGTGATATCTCCTTTCAGATTATAATTTCCTATAGTTCCCTCTCCAACGTGAGAGAGGTAACTCCCTTTGAGATCATAATGTCCTTTGGTTCTCTTCCTGACACTACGAAGATGGTAATCCTCACCAAGATTTTCTCAACGAGCGTTGTTGAGGTGGAAATCATTCAGGATTCTCTTACCATTCATACCAAGGCAGCAACCATCCCTGGTTCATTCATCAGCGTTTGAAGCTCCAGACCCAGCTCCTGTAATCAATCAGGACACATCTATGTCAAGCATCTAAAATCAGCTCCTGCGACGTGTCAGGTACTCATTTTCTCTTTTGCAGGTATGCAGGTTCTAGCGAAGGAATCTCTTACGCAGTCAGCATCCAGATGGCATCTGTAAGCCCATCACCCTACTCAGCAATCTCTAAATGGCATCTATAAGCCCATTCCCCATCACTGTCACTATGTGAGCGCAAATTTCTGGGCACTTTAGTGTTCAATCATCTTCTACCCTCGGATTACGAAAGGCACGTCCGCCAATCTGCATCCTCAGGTCTAAGAAGATTGAACAGGGGCAACTGTTGTACCCCAAAATTTGCCCTCCCATATTCATCAAGAATTGTCAAAGTCAAGGTCACAAAATTCCCCAAGGGTTGTGCAGCTCAACAGGCTCCTATACAGTCAAAACTAGGGTTTGAGTTCTGGTCAAGCAAAGGAACTTTTCAAAGGCCCAATCAAGTCTCACATGCTTAAAAAGATGGTCAAGCATCCTCATGTCAAGTTTCAAGGCATTCAGCTCAAAATTGCACAGTCAAAACCCTAGATTGCACTACAGTCAACTGTAGGGGGCAAAATGGTCATTTGGCAGTCAAAAGTTCAAATTTTTGGTCAATATATCATTTTAAAGCTACAAACATCATTTGATCAATGCTTGATCATGATTTTCAAGATTTGGCTCAGAAATCATCAAAGATGCAAAAGTTGCTATATTTGGACAGCTGGAAAAGTCAACTGAAATTGACCAAGGCATAACTTTCACATGGATTATCAGAAAAATCCCATCCAAAGCTCATTTTGAAGAGAAAGACATTTCCTACAATTCATCTTCATGTTCCAAGTCCAAGAAATGCTCTCACAAAAAGTTATCAATTTCAACATTATAGGTCATTTTCAGAAGTCAACAAAAAGTGACTTTAAGTCAAAGGCCATAACTTGAGATTGGTAAATCAAAATGACATGGGACCAAAGGCATTGGTTAAAGGACTCAAAGACCTTTCCAAAATGTCCAAGAACATGTGAAAAGCTTAAAAATTGACCAAGTTATGCCTTGTGGAAGTTGGGAAATTTTTGGAAATTTTTGAAAGTCAACATTGATGCAAAAGGCTTAAAAATGCAAATGGGCTCAATTATCTTCCAAATTTCTTCATGCCAAGCCTATGCACGACCACTAGGCCCAAAGGGAAGTATTCTCATATTTTTTAATTATTTATTTGAATTAATATTAATTTATATTCATTTAAATGATTTTAATTCATGAAAAATATAACCTTAACCTAAAAAATCTTTTTATGCACATTATAAGGTTAATATTTCGTGCTTAAATGATTAGGGCAAGTTTTGATGAGATTGGATCATGATTGAATAAAAACAACATGAAAAAGATATGAAAAAAGATCCATGAAATCAAATATTGAAATTCATCAATGCCTAAGATTTTGTCTAGTTTTATTGACCTAAATCACTCCATATATGATCAGCATCACAACCCTAATCATCCTGGACTGAAAGCTGCGCATACTCAAGCATTGGCAAATTGAAAAATTCTCATAAAAAGTCAAACACTGAAATCTAGCTTTGAGGACGATTCAAGCTTGGATCTTTGTTGCAATAGCTTCCTTGGACCATTCAGAACCTTTTCCAATCATTAATAACAGCAAAAACCTCAAGAATTGGTAGATTACGTTCAAACTGCACCACGATTTTTTTGAAATCATAGATCATCATTAACGCATTTTCTTGCATTTTTATTTGTGGATTGTTGTTCATTGCAATGTTTCTAAACTAATCATCATGTTTAATTGTGTTTTCGCTGACCATACACGATAATGCCATGGATGAAAGTTAGGGTTGCAGGGTTCATGAATTAGGGCTTTTGGCATGGAGTAAAATTAAGCCTCGAGACTGGGATAACCATACTCAGCGTGCTCCAACGAGCAAGAAACTATAATCGCGCCCAATTTATATTTGCCATATCTCTAATCGCTATTTTCCCTTTGCTTGCCTAAAGCCACGCTGCAAAAACCGTTGCCCATTAGTTTGTTTTACAGGGAAGAAGAAAGAGACGAAGACGTGTCCATTAGTGGCAGGTCTATTTGAATTTCGCGCGGAATTCTAAAAGCATTAGCGTTTTCTTATTATATTATTTATGTATTATTATATGTTAATTGAAAGCAAATAGCTCAGCTGGCAAGGACTAAGGCATGTGACTTCCAAGACCTGGGTTCAAGTCCCAGGTCTGTACGTTTGCTATATTATTTTTCAAAACTAATTCACGTGCAGGCTTAACGTTAAGGTTCACCATGCACATTCAGCAATCATTAGCCACGCGTCCATGATGATCAAATCAATGTCCAGGCTTCATGGTGCACCCCAGGCATGAGTCAGACGCGTAGCATGGGATTCAAAAGGTCAACCAAGTTCCAACGTTATTGGGCCAGGCCTCTCAAATTCATACCTCCCTAAGGGGACAGCAAACCCCCCCTGGTTCTATCTTTTTCTAATTTTCTATCTTTTATTATATTTAATTGTTTATTTGTTTATTTGTTTTCTGATTTAAATTAAATATCTTTTTTACAAAAAATACAGAAAAACATCATAAAAAATAAAATGTCCAAATAAAATAGAATTTTTAATTTTAGTTATTTTCATGAATAGATAAAAATATAAATTATATAGTGTAATTAGGTTTAATTTTAATTCTTTTTTTTAATAAAAATCCAAAAATAGAATTTAGGTTAGTTACTTTTTTTTTATTTTTCTTTTATTAATTCTAATTCTTTTTTTCCAGAATAATAATTATTATTTATTTATTTTACTTTCATAAATTAAACTTATACATAATCAATTAGGTTTAACTTAGGTCATATTTTAATTCTTTCTTAATAAATAAAAATACTAGATTTAGGGTTTGCCGTCTAATCTAATTTCAATTAATTCCCTTTGTTCACATTAAATTAAAAATACAAAATACCAAAAAACAATTTAATCATTTAATTTCCTTTTTTTTATTATTTAATTTTTAATTCCCGTTAACTTTTAATTATTTGCAAAAGGGTCCAACGCCCGTCATTAATCATTTAATTCGCGCATTTATCTTTTATCGTTTATATAATCATGTAATTGCCCCAAAGCGTTGTAATTTATTGTTCGCACTTTATTTTCTTCGCATTATTTATTTTTTTGCTAAATCGGGTCCGGTTTAATTTTGGCGATGTGGACCCGCGCCTTTGTAATAGTCTTAGATTTATTTCCTCGCGAATTTTATATCTCTTAATATGCATGCAAGAATGAATGGACTTAAATTAAAATCAAGCGTAGAACACGACAAACATGACAAGACAAATAAATGAAACATGACACACGAATCGCACACACCACCCCTAGGGTACGCCTCACTGTTGCCTTTCGAAAGGTGATCGTCGAGTAGAGGACGTCTTAGTAAGTCCTCATGATCCGGGAACCTGGCATGAGGGTAGCTTCTAAGGTGTCTTCCCATTGCTCTGGTGATCACCATGTCCCGAACCTCGAATTGACCCGAACACCTCCAACGGTGGTGCTACCTACCTCTCAATGGTGGGATGGCCCTACTTTAAAGGACATTTACACAGACGAATTCCTTAGGGTAGGTAGACGACTCTAGATACTTGCTCTAATCTCAAACAAACTCAAAAAGACTTTTCACACTGACACATTTTCAAAAGCTTTCAAAGCAAACTTTTCAAACACTCTGACGTATGAGTCGATCTGAAATTTTTCAAAAGAAACTTTTAAACCCACATTGAAAAGCAAACATTTTTGAAAACACATTGAGCAAGTATCTAAGAGCCCATGGATAACCATGGATAGAAAGGGTGCTAACACCTTCCCTTTCTATAAATCTACCTCCCGAACCGAGAGCAATCTCTATAAGGAATTTTTCTGTGCTTTTGTCCTTTCCATTTGGAGAAAATAAAAGACGGTGGCGACTCTTGCTTCCGCGACATTTCGCGAACCAGCGTTAAACAGTCAGTTCCAGATCCACCGATCACAACGTCAAATAAACAACAACAACAACAACAATTTCAAATAAACAACAACAACAACAACACCGTCAACAACAATAACAATGTCAAATAAACAACAACAACGTCAAATAAACAACAACAACAACTATGTCAATAACAACAACAACGTCAAATAAACAACAACAACTACGTCAAGTAAATAACCACAACAACAACGTCAAATAAACAACAACAACAACAACATCAAATAAAAAAACGTCAAATTAACAACAACAACAACAACGTCAACAACAACAACAAAGTCAAATAAACCACAACAATAACAATAACAACATCAACAACAACAACAACGTCAAATAAACAACAACAACAACAACGTCAACAACGTCAACAACAACGTCAAATAAACAACAACAACAACGTCAAATAAACAATAACAACAACAATGTCAAATAAACAACAACAACAACGTCAAATAAACAACAACAACAACGTCAATAACAACAACAACAACGTCAAATAAACAACAACAACAACGTTAAATAAACAACAACAACAACAACGTCAAATAAACAACAACAACAACAACAACAATAATAACAACAACGTCAAATAAACAACACCAACAACAACGTCAAATAAACAACAACAACAACAACGTCAAATAAACAACAACAAAAACAACAACAACATCAACAACCACAAAAACGTCAAATAAACAACAACAATAATGTCAACAACAACAACTACGTCAAATAAACAAAAACAACAACGTCAAATAAACATAACAACAACAACAACGTCAAATAAACAACAACAACAACGTCAAATAAACAACAACAACGTCAAATAAACAACAACAACAACAACGTCAAATAAACAACAACAACAATGTCAAATAAACAACAACAACAACAACACCGTCAACAACAACAACAATGTCAAATAAACAACAACAACAACAGCGTCAAATAAAATATAACAACAACAACTATGTCAACAACAACAACGTCAAATAAATAACAACAACAACAACGTCAAGTAAACAACAACAACAACAACAACAACAACGTCAAATAAACAACAACAACAACAATGTCAAATAAACAACAACAACAACAACACCGTCAACAACAACAACAATGTCAAATAAACCACAACAACGTCAAATAAACAAAAACAACAACTATGTCAATAACAACAACAACGTCAAATAAACAACAACAACTACGTCAAGTAAATAACCACAACAACAACGTCAAATAAACAACAACAACAACAACATCAAATAAAAAAACGTCAAATTAACAACAACAACAACAACGTCAACAACAACAACAAAGTCAAATAAACCACAACAAAAACAATAACAACATCAACAACAACAACAACGTCAAATAAACAACAACAACAACAACAACGTCAACAACGTCAACAACAACGTCAAATAAACAACAACAACAACGTCAAATAAACAATAACAACAACAATGTCAAATAAACAACAACAACAACGTCAAATAAACAACAACAACAACGTCAATAACAACAACAACAACGTCAAATAAACAACAACTACAACGTTAAATAAACAACAACAACAACGTCAAATAAACAACAACAACAACAACAACAATAATAACAACAACGTCAAATAAACAACACCAACAACAACGTTAAATAAACAACAACAACAACGTCAAATAAACAAAAACAAAAACAAAAACATCAAATAAACAACAACAACAACAACAACAACGTCAGCAACAACAACTACGTCAAATAAATAACAACAACAACGTCAAATAAACAATAACAACAACAACAATGTCAAATAAACAACAACAACAACAACAACGTCAAATAAACAACAACAATGTCAAATAAAGAACAACAACAACAATAACAACAACGTCAAATAAACAACAACGTCAACAACAACAACAACGTCAAATAAACAACAACAACAACTAAGTCAACAACAACGACAACAACGTCAAATAAACAACAACAACAACAATGTCAAATAAACAACAACAACATCAACAACAACAACAATGTAAAATAAACAACAACAATAACGTCGAATAAACAACAACAACAACGTCAACAACAACAACAACGTCAAATAAACAACAACAACAACAACTATGTCAACAACAACAACAACGTCAAATAAACAACAATAACAACAACAACAACAACAACGTCAAATAAACAACAACAACAACGTCAAATGAACAACAACAACAACACTGTCAAATAAACAACAACAACAACGTCAAATAAACAACAACAACAACAACATCAATAAAACAACAATAAAAACAACGTCAACAACAACAACAACGTCAAATAAACAACAACAACAACAACGTCAAATAAACAATAACAACAACGTCAAATAAACAATAACAACAATAACAACAATGTCAAATAAACAACAATAACAACGTCAAATAAACAACAACAACAACAACGTCAACAACAACAACAACGTCAAATAAACAACAACAACAACAACGTCAAATAAACAACAACAACAACAATAACAACAACAACAACAACAACGTCAAATAAACAACAACAACAACAACAACAACATCAATTAAACAACAACGTCAAATAAACAACAACAAAAACAACAACAACATCAACAACAACATCAACAACAACAAAAACGTCAAATAAACAACAACAATAACGTCAACAACAACAACTACGTCAAATAAACAAAAACAACAACGTCAAATAAACATAACAACAACAACAACAACGTCAAATAAACAACAACAACAACGTCAAATAAACAACAACAACGTCAAATAAACAACAACAACAACGTCAAAGTCAACAACAACAACAATGTCAAATAAACAACAACAACAACAACAACACCGTCAACAACAACAACAATGTCAAATAAACAACAACAACAACAGCGTCAAATAAACAACAACAACAACTATGTCAACAACAACAACAACGTCAAATAAACAACAACAACAACAACGTCAAGTAAACAACAACAACAACAACAACAACAAGAACAACAACAACGTCAAATAAACAACAACAACAACAATGTCAAATAAACAACAACAACAACACCGTCAACAACAACAACAATGTCAAATAAACAACAACAACGTCAAATAAACAACAACAACTATGTCAAATAAACAACAACAACAATAACAACAACAACGTCAAATAAACAACAACAACAACAACAACGTCAAATAAACAACAACAACAACAACATCAATTAAACAACAACAACAACGTCAAATAAACAACAACAAAAACAACAATAACATCAACAATAACAAAAACGTCAAATAAACAACAACAATAACGTCAACAACAACAACTACGTCAAATAAACAAAAACAACAACGTCAAATAAACATAACAACAACAACAACGTCAAATAAACAACAACAACAACGTCAAATAAACAACAACAACGTCAAATAAACAACAACAACAACAACGTCAAATAAACAACAACAAGAATGTCAAATAAACAACAACAACAACAACACCGTCAACAACAACAACAATGTCAAATAAACAACAACAACAACAGCGTCAAATAAACAACAACAACAACTATGTCAACAACAACAACGTCAAATAAATAACAACAACAACAACGTCAAGTAAACAACAACAACAACAACAACAACGTCAAATAAACAACAACAACAACAACAATTTCAAATAAACAACAACAACAACAACACCGTCAACAACAATAACAATGTCAAATAAACAACAACAACGTCAAATAAACAACAACAACAACTATGTCAATAACAACAACAACGTCAAATAAACAACAACAACTACGTCAAGTAAATAACCACAACAACAACGTCAAATAAACAACAACAACAACAACATCAAATAAAAAAACGTCAAATTAACAACAACAACAACAACGTCAACAACAACAACAAAGTCAAATAAACCACAACAATAACAATAACAACATCAACAACAACAACAACGTCAAATAAACAACAACAACAACAACAACGTCAACAACGTCAACAACAACGTCAAATAAACAACAACAACAACGTCAAATAAACAATAACAACAACAATGTCAAATAAACAACAACAACAACGTCAAATAAACAACAACAACAACGTCAATAACAACAACAACAACGTCAAATAAACAACAACAACAACGTTAAATAAACAACAACAACAACAACGTCAAATAAACAACAACAACAACAACAACAATAATAACAACAACGTCAAATAAACAACACCAACAACAACGTTAAATAAACAACAACAACAACGTCAAATAAACAAAAACAAAAACAAAAACATCAAATAAACAACAACAACAACAACAACAACGTCAGCAACAACAACTACGTCAAATAAATAACAACAACAACGTCAAATAAATAATAACAACAACAACAACGTCAAATAAACAACAACAACAACAACAACAACGTCAAATAAACAACAACAATGTCAAATAAAGAACAACAACAACAACAACAACAACGTCAAATAAACAACAACGTCAACAACAACAACAACGTCAAATAAACAACAACAACAACAACTAAGTCAACAACAACGACAACAACGTCAAATAAACAACAACAACAACAATGTCAAATAAACAACAACAACGTCAACAACAACAATGTAAAATAAACAACAACAATAACGTCAAATAAACAACAACAACAACGTCAACAACAACAACAACAACAACGTCAAATAAACAACAACAACAACAACTATGTCAACAACAACAACAACGTCAAATAAACAACAATAACAACAACAACAACAACAACGTCAAATAAACAACAACAACAACGTCAAATGAACAACAACAACAACACTGTCAAATAAACAACAACAACAACGTCAAATAAACAACAACAACAACGTCAATAAAACAACAATAAAAACAACGTCAACAACAACAACAACGTCAAATAAACAACAACAACAACAACGTCAAATAAACAATAACAACTACGTCAAATAAACAATAACAACAATAACAACAATGTCAAATAAACAACAATAACAACGCCAAATAAACAACAACAACAACAACGTCAACAACAACAACAACGTCAAATAAACAACAACAACAACAACGTCAAATAAACAACAACAACAACAACAATAACAACAACAACAACAACAACGTCAAATAAACAACAACAACAACAACAACAACATCAATTAAACAACAACGTCAAATAAACAACAACAAAAACAACAACAACATCAACAACAACAAAAACGTCAAATAAACAACAACAATAACGTCAACAACAACAACTACGTCAAATAAACAAAAACAACAACGTCAAATAAACATAACAACAACAACAACAACGTCAAATAAACAACAACAACAATGTCAAATAAACAACAACAACAACAACACCGTCAACAACAACAATAATGTCAAATAAACAACAACAACAACAACAACACCGTCAACAACAACAACAATGTCAAATAAACAACAACAATAACAGCGTCAAATAAACAACAACAACAACTATGTCAACAACAACAACAACGTCAAATAAACAACAACAACAACAACGTCAAGTAAACAACAACAACAACAACAACAACAACAACGTCAAATAAACAACAACAACAACAATGTCAAATAAACAACAACAACAACACCGTCAACAACAACAACAATGTCAAATAAACAACAACAACGTCAAATAAACAACAACAACTATGTCAAATAAACAACAACAACAATAACAACAACAACGTCAAATAAACAACAACAACAACAACAACAACGTCAAATAAACAACAACAACAACAACAACATCAATTAAACAACAACAACAACGTCAAATAAACAACAACAAAAACAACAATAACATCAACAACAACAAAAACGTCAAATAAACAACAACAATAACGTCAACAACAACAACTACGTCAAATAAACAAAAACAACAACGTCAAATAAACATAACAACAACAACAACGTCAAATAAACAACAACAACAACGTCAAATAAACAACAACAACGTCAAATAAACAACAACAACAACAACGTCAAATAAACAACAACAAGAATGTCAAATAAACAACAACAACAACAACACCGTCAACAACAACAACAATGTCAAATAAACAACAACAACAACAGCGTCAAATAAACAACAACAACAACAACTATGTCAACAACAACAACGTCAAATAAATAACAACAACAACAACGTCAAGTAAACAACAACAACAACAACAACAACGTCAAATAAACAACAACAACAACAACAATGTCAAATAAACAACAACAACAACAACACCGTCAACAACAATAACAATGTCAAATAAA
>OX451739.1:247733276-247735776 GCA_948472305.1 Vicia faba
CAAATAAACAACAACAACAACAACGTCAACAACAACAACAACGTCAAATAAACAACAACAACAACAACGTCAAATAAACAACAACAACAACAATAACAACAACAACAACAACAACAACGTCAAATAAACAACAACAACAACAACAACAACATCAATTAAACAACAACGTCAAATAAACAACAACAAAAACAACAACAACATCAACAACAACAAAAACGTCAAATAAACAACAACAATAACGTCAACAACAACAACTACGTCAAATAAACAAAAACAACAACGTCAAATAAACATAACAACAACAACAACAACGTCAAATAAACAACAACAACAATGTCAAATAAACAACAACAACAACAACACCGTCAACAACAACAATAATGTCAAATAAACAACAACAACAACAACAACACCGTCAACAACAACAACAATGTCAAATAAACAACAACAACAACAGCGTCAAATAAACAACAACAACAACTATGTCAACAACAACAACAACGTCAAATAAACAACAACAACAACAACGTCAAGTAAACAACAACAACAACAACAACAACAACAACAACGTCAAATAAACAACAACAACAACAATGTCAAATAAACCACAACAACAACACCGTCAACAACAACAACAATGTCAAATAAACAACAACAACGTCAAATAAACAACAACAACTATGTCAAATAAACAACAACAACAATAACAACAACAACGTCAAATAAACAACAACAACAACAACAACAACGTCAAATAAACAACAACAACAACAACAACATCAATTAAACAACAACAACAACGTCAAATAAACAACAACAAAAACAACAATAACATCAACAACAACAAAAACGTCAAATAAACAACAACTATAACGTCAACAACAACAACTACGTCAAATAAACAAAAACAACAACGTCAAATAAACATAACAACAACAACAACGTCAAATAAACAACAACAACAACGTCAAATAAACAACAACAACGTCAAATAAACAACAACAACAACAACGTCAAATAAACAACAACAAGAATGTCAAATAAACAACAACAACAACAACACCGTCAACAACAACAACAATGTCAAATAAACAACAACAACAACAGCGTCAAATAAACAACAACAACAACAACTATGTCAACAACAACAACGTCAAATAAATAACAACAACAACAACGTCAAGTAAACAACAACAACAACAACAACAACGTCAAATAAACAACAACAACAACAACAATGTCAAATAAACAACAACAACAACAACACCGTCAACAACAATAACAATGTCAAATAAACAACAACAACGTCAAATAAACAACAACAACAACTATGTCAATAACAACAACAACGTCAAATAAACAACAACAACTACGTCAAGTAAATAACCACAACAACAACGTCAAATAAACAACAACAACAACAACATCAAATAAAAAAACGTCAAATTAACAACAACAACAACAACGTCAACAACAACAACAAAGTCAAATAAACCACAACAATAACAATAACAACATCAACAACAACAACAACGTCAAATAAACAACAACAACAACAACAACGTCAACAACGTCAACAACAACGTCAAATAAACAACAACAACAACGTCAAATAAACAATAACAACAACAATGTCAAATAAACAACAACAACAACGTCAAATAAACAACAACAACAACGTCAATAACAACAACAACAACGTCAAATAAACAACAACAACAACGTTAAATAAACAACAACAACAACGTCAAATAAACAACAACAACAACAACAACAATAATAACAACAACGTCAAATAAACAACACCAACAACAACGTTAAATAAACAACAACAACAACGTCAAATAAACAAAAACAAAAACAAAAACATCAAATAAACAACAACAACAACAACAACAATAACGTCAGCAACAACAACTACGTCAAATAAATAACAACAACAACGTCAAATAAACAATAACAACAACAACAACGTCAAATAAACAACAACAACAACAACAACAACAACGTCAAATAAACAACAACAATGTCAAATAAAGAACAACAACAACAACAACAACAACGTCAAATAAACAACAACGTCAACAACAACAACAACGTCAAATAAACAACAACAACAACTAAGTCAACAACAACGACAACAACGTCAAATAAACAACAACAACAACAATGTCAAATAAACAACAACAACGTCAACAACAACAACAACGTCAAATAAACAACAACAACAACAACTATGTCAACAACAACAACAACGTCAAATAAACAACAATAACAACAACAACAACAACAACGTCAAATAAACAACAACAACAACGTCAAATGAACAACAACAACAACACTGTCAAATAAACAACAACAACAACGTCAAATAAACAACAACAACAACAACGTCAATAAAACAACAATAAAAACAACGTCATCAACAACAACAACGTCAAATAAACAACAACAACAACAACGTCAAATAAACAATAACAACAACGTCAAATAAACAATA
>OX451739.1:247738276-247773276 GCA_948472305.1 Vicia faba
TGTCAAATAAACAACAACAACAACAACAACACCGTCAACAACAACAACAATGTCAAATAAACAACAACAACAACAGCGTCAAATAAACAACAACAACAACTATGTCAACAACAACAACAACGTCAAATAAACAACAACAACAACAACAACGTCAAGTAAACAACAACAACAACAACAACAACAACAACAACGTCAAATAAACAACAACAACAACAATGTCAAATAAACAACAACAACAACACCGTCAACAACAACAACAATGTCAAATAAACAACAACAACGTCAAATAAACAACAACAACTATGTCAAATAAACAACAACAACAATAACAACAACAACGTCAAATAAACAACAACAACAACAACAACAACGTCAAATAAACAACAACAACAACAACAACATCAATTAAACAACAACAACAACGTCAAATAAACAACAACAAAAACAACAATAACATCAACAACAACAAAAACGTCAAATAAACAACAACAATAACGTCAACAACAACAACTACGTCAAATAAACAAAAACAACAACGTCAAATAAACATAACAACAACAACAACGTCAAATAAACAACAACAACAACGTCAAATAAACAACAACAACGTCAAATAAACAACAACAACAACAACGTCAAATAAACAACAACAAGAATGTCAAATAAACAACAACAACAACAACACCGTCAACAACAACAACAATGTCAAATAAACAACAACAACAACAGCGTCAAATAAACAACAACAACAACAACTATGTCAACAACAACAACGTCAAATAAATAACAACAACAACAACGTCAAGTAAACAACAACAACAACAACAACAACGTCAAATAAACAACAACAACAACAACAATGTCAAATAAACAACAACAACAACAACACCGTCAACAACAATAACAATGTCAAATAAACAACAACAACGTCAAATAAACAACAACAACAACTATGTCAATAACAACAACAACGTCAAATAAACAACAACAACTACGTCAAGTAAATAACCACAACAACAACGTCAAATAAACAACAACAACAACAACATCAAATAAAAAAACGTCAAATTAACAACAACAACAACAACGTCAACAACAACAACAAAGTCAAATAAACCACAACAATAACAATAACAACATCAACAACAACAACAACGTCAAATAAACAACAACAACAACAACAACGTCAACAACGTCAACAACAACGTCAAATAAACAACAACAACAACGTCAAATAAACAATAACAACAACAATGTCAAATAAACAACAACAACAACGTCAAATAAACAACAACAACAACGTCAATAACAACAACAACAACGTCAAATAAACAACAACAACAACGTTAAATAAACAACAACAACAACGTCAAATAAACAACAACAACAACAACAACAATAATAACAACAACGTCAAATAAACAACACCAACAACAACGTTAAATAAACAACAACAACAACGTCAAATAAACAAAAACAAAAACAAAAACATCAAATAAACAACAACAACAACAACAACAATAACGTCAGCAACAACAACTACGTCAAATAAATAACAACAACAACGTCAAATAAACAATAACAACAACAACAACGTCAAATAAACAACAACAACAACAACAACAACAACGTCAAATAAACAACAACAATGTCAAATAAAGAACAACAACAACAACAACAACAACGTCAAATAAACAACAACGTCAACAACAACAACAACGTCAAATAAACAACAACAACAACTAAGTCAACAACAACGACAACAACGTCAAATAAACAACAACAACAACAATTTCAAATAAACAACAACAACGTCAACAACAACAACAACGTCAAATAAACAACAACAACAACAACTATGTCAACAACAACAACAACGTCAAATAAACAACAATAACAACAACAACAACAACGTCAAATAAACAACAACAACAACGTCAAATGAACAACAACAACAACACTGTCAAATAAACAACAACAACAACGTCAAATAAACAACAACAACAACAACGTCAATAAAACAACAATAAAAACAACGTCATCAACAACAACAACGTCAAATAAACAACAACAACAACAACGTCAAATAAACAATAACAACAACGTCAAATAAACAATAACAACAATAACAACAATGTCAAATAAACAACAATAACAACGTCAAATAAACAACAACAACAACAACGTCAACAACAATAACAACGTCAAATAAACAACAACAACAACAACGTCAAATAAACAACAACAACAACAACGTCAAATAAACAACAACAACAACAATAACAACAACAACAACAACAACAACAACGTCAAATAAACAACAACAACAACATCAATTAAACAACAACGTCAAATAAACAACAACAAAAACAACAACAACATCAAAAACAACAACAAAAACGTCAAATAAACAACAACAATAACGTCAACAACAACAACTACGTCAAATAAACAAAAACAACAACGTCAAATAAACATAACAACAACAACAACGTCAAATAAACAACAACAACAACGTCAAATAAACAACAACAACGTCAAATAAACAACAACAACAACAACGTCAAATAAACAACAACAACAATGTCAAATAAACAACAACAACAACAACACCGTCAACAACAACAACAATGTCAAATAAACAACAACAACAACAACAACAACACCGTCAACAACAACAACAATGTCAAATAAACAACAACAACAACAGCGTCAAATAAACAACAACAACAACTATGTCAACAACAACAACAACGTCAAATAAACAACAACAACAACAACGTCAAGTAAACAACAACAACAACAACAACAACGTCAAATAAACAACAACAACAACAATGTCAAATAAACAACAACAACAACACCGTCAACAACAACAACAATGTCAAATAAACAACAACAACGTCAAATAAACAACAACAACCATGTCAAATAAACAACAACAACAATAACAACAACAACGTCAAATAAACAACAACAACAACAACAACAACAACAACAACAACAACAACAACGTCAAATAAACAACAACAACAACAACAACATCAATTAAACAACAACAACAACGTCAAATAAACAACAACAAAAACAACAACAACATCAACAACAACAAAAACGTCAAATAAACAACAACAATAACGTCAACAACAACAACTACGTCAAATAAACAAAAACAACAACGACAAATAAACATAACAACAACAACAACGTCAAATAAACAACAACAACAACGTCAAATAAACAACAACAACGTCAAATAAACAACAACAACAACGTCAAATAAACAACAACAACAATGTCAAATAAACAACAACAACAACAACAACACCGTCAACAACAACAACAATGTCAAATAAACAAAAACAACGTCAAATAAACAACAACAATGTCAAATAAACAACAACAACGTCAACAACAACAACAATGTAAAATAAACAACAACAATAACGTCAAATAAACAACAACAACAACGTCAACAACAACAACAACGTCAAATAAACAACAACAACAACAACTATGTCAACAACAACAACAACGTCAAATAAACAACAATAACAACAACAACAACAACAACGTCAAATAAACAACAACAACAACGTCAAATG
The DNA here is from genome assembly GCA_948472305.1 of Vicia faba. NCBI lineage: Eukaryota > Viridiplantae > Streptophyta > Magnoliopsida > Fabales > Fabaceae > Vicia > Vicia faba. The sequence goes on from OX451739.1 coordinate 247,741,882, forward strand.
AACAACAACAACAACACTGTCAAATAAACAACAACAACAACAACGTCAAATAAACAACAACAACAACAACGTCAATAAAACAACAATAAAAACAACGTCAACAACAACAACAACGTCAAATAAACAACAACAACAACGTCAAATAAACAATAACAACTACGTCAAATAAACAATAACAACAATAACAACAATGTCAAATAAACAACAATAACAACGTCAAATAAACAACAACAACAACAACGTCAACAACAACAACAACGTCAAATAAACAACAACAACAACAACGTCAAATAAACAACAACAACAACAATAACAACAACAACAACAACAACAACGTCAAATAAACAACAACAACAACAACAACAACATCAATTAAACAACAACGTCAAATAAACAACAACAAAAACAACAACAACATCAACAACAACAAAAACGTCAAATAAACAACAACAATAACGTCAACAACAACAACTACGTCAAATAAACAAAAACAACAACGTCAAATAAACATAACAACAACAACAACAACGTCAAATAAACAACAACAACAATGTCAAATAAACAACAACAACAACAACACCGTCAACAACAACAATAATGTCAAATAAACAACAACAACAACAACAACACCGTCAACAACAACAACAATGTCAAATAATCAACAACAACAACAGCGTCAAATAAACAACAACAACAACTATGTCAACAACAACAACAACGTCAAATAAACAACAACAACAACAACAACGTCAAGTAAACAACAACAACAACAACAACAACAACAACGTCAAATAAACAACAACAACAACAATGTCAAATAAACAACAACAACAACACCGTCAACAACAACAACAATGTCAAATAAACAACAACAACGTCAAATAAACAACAACAACTATGTCAAATAAACAACAACAACAATAACAACAACAACGTCAAATAAACAACAACAACAACAACAACAACGTCAAATAAACAACAACAACAACAACAACATCAATTAAACAACAACAACAACGTCAAATAAACAACAACAAAAACAACAATAACATCAACAACAACAAAAACGTCAAATAAACAACAACAATAACGTCAACAACAACAACTACGTCAAATAAACAAAAACAACAACGTCAAATAAACATAACAACAACAACAACGTCAAATAAACAACAACAACAACGTCAAATAAACAACAACAACGTCAAATAAACAACAACAACAACAACGTCAAATAAACAACAACAAGAATGTCAAATAAACAACAACAACAACAACACCGTCAACAACAACAACAATGTCAAATAAACAACAACAACAACAGCGTCAAATAAACAACAACAACAACAACTATGTCAACAACAACAACGTCAAATAAATAACAACAACAACAACGTCAAGTAAACAACAACAACAACAACAACAACGTCAAATAAACAACAACAACAACAACAATGTCAAATAAACAACAACAACAACAACACCGTCAACAACAATAACAATGTCAAATAAACAACAACAACGTCAAATAAACAACAACAACAACTATGTCAATAACAACAACAACGTCAAATAAACAACAACAACTACGTCAAGTAAATAACCACAACAACAACGTCAAATAAACAACAACAACAACAACATCAAATAAAAAAACGTCAAATTAACAACAACAACAACAACAACGTCAACAACGTCAACAACAACGTCAAATAAACAACAACAACAACGTCAAATAAACAATAACAACAACAATGTCAAATAAACAACAACAACAACGTCAAATAAACAACAACAACAACGTCAATAACAACAACAACAACGTCAAATAAACAACAACAACAACGTTAAATAAACAACAACAACAACGTCAAATAAACAACAACAACAACAACAACAATAATAACAACAACGTCAAATAAACAACACCAACAACAACGTTAAATAAACAACAACAACAACGTCAAATAAACAAAAACAAAAACAAAAACATCAAATAAACAACAACAACAACAACAACAATAACGTCAGCAACAACAACTACGTCAAATAAATAACAACAACAACGTCAAATAAACAATAACAACAACAACAACGTCAAATAAACAACAACAACAACAACAACAACAACGTCAAATAAAGAACAACAATGTCAAATAAAGAACAACAACAACAACAACAACAACGTCAAATAAACAACAACGTCAACAACAACAACAACGTCAAATAAACAACAACAACAACTAAGTCAACAACAACGACAACAACGTCAAATAAACAACAACAACAACAATGTCAAATAAACAACAACAACGTCAACAACAACAACAATGTAAAATAAACAACAACAACAACGTCAAATAAACAACAACAACAACGTCAACAACAACAACAACGTCAAATAAACAACAACAACAACAACTATGTCAACAACAACAACAACGTCAAATAAACAACAATAACAACAACAACAACAACAACGTCAAATAAACAACAACAACAACGTCAAATGAACAACAACAACAACACTGTCAAATAAACAACAACAACAACGTCAAATAAACAACAACAACAACAACGTCAATAAAACAACAATAAAAACAACGTCATCAACAACAACAACGTCAAATAAACAACAACAACAACAACGTCAAATAAACAATAACAACAACGTCAAATAAACAATAACAACAATAACAACAATGTCAAATAAACAACAATAACAACGTCAAATAAACAACAACAACAACAACAACGTCAACAACAATAACAACGTCAAATAAACAACAACAACAACAACGTCAAATAAACAACAACAACAACAACGTCAAATAAACAACAACAACAACAATAACAACAACAACAACAACAACAACGTCAAATAAACAACAACAACAACATCAATTAAACAACAACGTCAAATAAACAACAACAAAAACAACAACAACATCAAAAACAACAACAAAAACGTCAAATAAACAACAACAATAACGTCAACAACAACAACTACGTCAAATAAACAAAAACAACAACGTCAAATAAACATAACAACAACAACAACGTCAAATAAACAACAACAACAACGTCAAATAAACAACAACAACGTCAAATAAACAACAACAACAACAACGTCAAATAAACAACAACAACAATGTCAAATAAACAACAACAACAACAACACCGTCAACAACAACAACAATGTCAAATAAACAACAACAACAACAACAATGTCAAATAAACAACAACAACAACAACAACACCGTCAACAACAATAACAATGTCAAATAAACAACAACAACAACAACGTCAAATAAACAACAACAACTATGTCAACAACAACAACAACGTCAAATAAACAACAACAACAACAACGTCAAGTAAACAACAACAACAACAACAACAACAACAACGTCAAATAAACAACAACAACAACAATGTCAAATAAACAACAACAACAACACCGTCAACAACAACAACAATGTCAAATAAACAACAACAACGTCAAATAAACAACAACAACCATGTCAAATAAACAACAACAACAATAACAACAACAACGTCAAATAAACAACAACAATAACAACAACAACAACAACAACGTCAAATAAACAACAACAACAACAACAACATCAATTAAACAACAACAACAACGTCAAATAAACAACAACAAAAACAACAACAACATCAACAACAACAAAAACGTCAAATAAACAACAACAATAACGTCAACAACAACAACTACGTCAAATAAACAAAAACAACAACGACAAATAAACATAACAACAACAACAACGTCAAATAAACAACAACAACAACGTCAAATAAACAACAACAACGTCAAATAAACAACAACAACAACGTCAAATAAACAACAACAACAATGTCAAATAAACAACAACAACAACAACAACACCGTCAACAACAACAACAATGTCAAATAAACAACAACAACAACAGCGTCAAATAAACAACAACAACAACAACTATGTCAACAACAACAACGTCAAATAAATAACAACAACAACAACGTCAAGTAAACAACAACAACAACAACAACAACAACGTCAAATAAACAACAACAACAACAATGTCAAATAAACAACAACAACAACAACACCGTCAACAACAACAACAATGTCAAATAAACAACAACAACGTCAAATAAACAACAACAACAACTATGTCAATAACAACAACAACGTCAAATAAACAACAACAACTACGTCAAGTAAATAACCACAACAACAACAACAACGTCAAATAAACAACAACAACATCAAATAAAAAAACAACAACAACAACGTCAAATTAACAACAACAACAACAACGTCAACAACAACAACAAAGTCAAATAAACAACAACAAAAACAATAACAACATCAACAACAACAACAACGTCATATAAACAACAACAACAACAACAACGTCAACAACGTCAACAACAACGTCAAATAAACAACAACAACAACGTCAAATAAACAATAACAACAACAATGTCAAATAAACAACAACAACAACGTCAAATAAACAACAACAACAACGTCAATAACAACAACAACAACGTCAAATAAACAACAACAACAACGTTAAATAAACAACAACAACAACGTCAAATAAACAACAACAACAACAATAATAACAACAACGTCAAATAAACAACACCAACAACAACGTTAAATAAACAACAACAACAACGTCAAATAAACAAAAACAAAAACAAAAACATCAAATAAACAACAACAACAACAACAACAACGTCAGCAACAACAACTACGTCAAATAAATAACAACAACAACGTCAAATAAACAATAACAACAACAACAACGTCAAATAAACAACAACAACAACGTCAAATAAACAACAACAATGTCAAATAAAGAACAACAACAACAACAACAACAACGTCAAATAAACAACAACGTCAACAACAACAACAACGTCAAATAAACAACAACAACAACTAAGTCAACAACAACGACAACAACGTCAAATAAACAACAACAACAACAACAACAACGTCAAATAAACAACAACAACAACAACGTCAACAACAACAACAACAACAATGTCAAATAAACAACAACAACGTCAACAACAACAACAATGTAAAATAAACAACAACAACAACGTCAAATAAACAACAACAACAACGTCAACAACAACAACAACGTCAAATAAACAACAACAACAACGTCAACAACAACAACAACGTCAAATAAACAACAACAACAACAACTATGTCAACAACAACAACAACAACGTCAAATAAACAACAATAACAACAACAACAACAACAACGTCAAATAAACAACAACAACAACGTCAAATGAACAACAACAACAACACTGTCAAATAAACAACAACAACAACGTCAAATAAACAACAACAACAACAACGTCAATAAAACAACAATAAAAACAACATCAACAACAACAACAACGTCAAATAAACAACAACAACAACAACGTCAAATAAACAATAACAACAACGTCAAATAAACAATAACAACAATAACAACAATGTCAAATAAACAACAATAACAACGTCAAATAAACAACAACAACAACAACGTCAACAACAACAACAACGTCAAATAAACAACAACAACAACAACAACGTCAAATAAACAACAACAACAACAACGTCAAATAAACAACAACAACAACAACAATAACAACAACAACAACAACAACGTCAAATAAACAACAACAACAACAACAACATCAATTAAACAACAACGTCAAATAAACAACAACAAAAACAACAACAACATCAACAACAAGAAAAACGTCAAATAAACAACAACAACAACAACGTCAAATAAACAATAACAACAACGTCAAATAAACAATAACAACAATAACAACAATGTCAAATAAACAACAATAACAACGTCAAATAAACAACAACAACAACAACGTCAACAACAACAACAACGTCAAATAAACAACAACAACAACAACGTCAAATAAACAACAACAACAACAACGTCAAATAAACAACAACAACAACAATAACAACAACAACAACAACAACAACGTCAAATAAACAACAACAACAACAACATCAATTATACAACAACGTCAAATAAACAACAACAAAAACAACAACAACATCAACAACAACAAAAACGTCAAATAAACAACAACAATAACGTCAACAACAACAACTACGTCAAATAAACAAAAACAACAACGTCAAATAAACATAACAACAACAACAACAACGTCAAATAAACAACAACAACAACGTCAAATAAACAACAACAACGTCAAATAAACAACAACAACAACGTCAAATAAACAACAACAACAATGTCAAATAAACAACAACAACAACAACACCGTCAACAACAACAACAATGTCAAATAAACAACAACAACAACAACAATGTAAAATAAACAACAACAACAACAACAACAACACCGTCAACAACAACAACAATGTCAAATAAACAACAACAACAACAGCGTCAAATAAACAACAACAACAACTATGTCAACAACAACAACAACGTCAAATAAACAACAACAACAACAACGTCAAGTAAACAACAACAACAACAACAACAACGTCAAATAAACAACAACAACAACAATGTCAAATAAACAACAACAACAACACCGTCAACAACAACAACAATGTCAAATAAACAACAACAACGTCAAATAAACAACAACAACCATGTCAAATAAACAACAACAACAATAACAACAACAACGTCAAATAAACAACAACAACAACAACAACAACAACAACAACAACAACGTCAAATAAACAACAACAACAACAACAACATCAATTAAACAACAACAACAACGTCAAATAAACAACAACAAAAACAACAACAACATCAACAACAACAAAAACGTCAAATAAACAACAACAATAACGTCAACAACAACAACTACGTCAAATAAACAAAAACAACAACGTCAAATAAACATAACAACAACAACAACGTCAAATAAACAACAACAACAACGTCAAATAAACAACAACAACGTCAAATAAACAACAACAACAACGTCAAATAAACAACAACAACAATGTCAAATAAACAACAACAACAACAACAACACCGTCAACAACAACAACAATGTCAAATAAACAACAACAACAACAGCGTCAAATAAACAACAACAACAACTATGTCAACAACAACAACGTCAAATAAATAACAACAACAACAACGTCAAGTAAACAACAACAACAACAACAACAACAACAACAACAACAACAACGTCAAATAAACAACAACAACAACAATGTCAAATAAACAACAACAACAACAACACCGTCAACAACAACAACAATGTCAAATAAACAACAACAACGTCAAATAAACAACAACAACAACTATGTCAATAACAACAACAACGTCAAATAAACAACAACAACTACGTCAAGTAAATAACCACAACAACAACAACAACGTCAAATAAATAACAACAACAACAACATCAAATAAAAAAACAACAACAACAACGTCAAATTAACAACAACAACAACAACAACAACGTCAACAACAACAACAAAGTCAAATAAACAACAACAAAAACAATAACAACATCAACAACAACAACAACGTCAAATAAACAACAACAACAACAACAACGTCAACAACAGTAACAACAACGTCAAATAAACAACAACAACAACGTCAAATAAACAATAACAACAACAATGTCAAATAAAAACAACAACAACAACGTCAAATAAACAACAACAACAACGTCAATAACAACAACAACAACGTCAAATAAACAACAACAACAACGTTAAATAAACAACAACAACAACGTCAAATAAACAACAACAACAAAAATAATAACAACAACGTCAAATAAACAACACCAACAACAACGTTAAATAAACAACAACAACAACGTCAAATAAACAAAAACAAAAACAAAAACATCAAATAAACAACAACAACAACAACAACAACGTCAGCAACAACAACTACGTCAAATAAATAACAACAACAACGTCAAATAAAGATTAACAACAACAACAACGTCAAATAAACAACAACAACAACGTCAAATAAACAACAACAATGTCAAATAAGGAACAACAACAACAACAACGTCAAATAAACAACAACGTCAACAACAACAACAACGTCAAATAAACAACAACAACAACTAAGTCAACAACAACGACAACAACGTCAAATAAACAACAACAACAACAACAACGTCAAATAAACAACAACAACAACAACGTCAACAACAACAACAACAACAATGTCAAATAAACAACAACAACGTCAACAACAACAACAATGTAAAATAAACAACAACAACAACGTCAAATAAACAACAACAACAACGTCAACAACAACAACAACGTCAAATAAACAACAACAACAACAACTATGTCAACAACAACAACAACAACGTCAAATAAACAACAATAACAGCAACAACAACAACAACGTCAAATAAACAACAACAACAACGTCAAATGAACAACAACAACAACACTGTCAAATAAACAACAACAACAACGTCAAATAAACAACAACAACAACAACGTTAATAAAACAACAATAAAAACAACGTCAACAACAACAACGTCAAATAAACAACAACAACAACGTCAAATAAACAATAACAACAACGTCAAATAAACAATAACAACAATAACAACAATGTCAAATAAACAACAATAACAACGTCAAATAAACAACAACAACAACAACGTCAAATAAATAACAACAACAACAATGTCAAGTAAACAACAACAACAACAACAACAACAACAACAACAACAACAACGTCAAATAAACAACAACAACAACAATGTCAAATAAACAACAACAACAACAACACCGTCAACAACAACAACAATGTCAAATAAACAACAACAACGTCAAATAAACAACAACAACAACTATGTCAATAACAACAACAACGTCAAATAAACAACAACAACTACGTCAAGTAAATAACCACAACAACAACAACAACGTCAAATAAATAACAACAACAACAACATCAAATAAAAAAACAACAACAACAACGTCAAATTAACAACAACAACAACAACAACGTCAACAACAACAACAAAGTCAAATAAACAACAACAAAAACAATAACAACATCAACAACAACAACAACGTCAAATAAACAACAACAACAACAACAACGTCAACAACAGTAACAACAACGTCAAATAAACAACAACAACAACGTCAAATAAACAATAACAACAACAATGTCAAATAAAAACAACAACAACAACGTCAAATAAACAACAACAACAACGTCAATAACAACAACAACAACGTCAAATAAACAACAACAACAACGTTAAATAAACAACAACAACAACGTCAAATAAACAACAACAACAAAAATAATAACAACAACGTCAAATAAACAACACCAACAACAACGTTAAATAAACAACAACAACAACGTCAAATAAACAAAAACAAAAACAAAAACATCAAATAAACAACAACAACAACAACAACAACGTCAGCAACAACAACTACGTCAAATAAATAACAACAACAACGTCAAATAAAGATTAACAACAACAACAACGTCAAATAAACAACAACAACAACGTCAAATAAACAACAACAATGTCAAATAAGGAACAACAACAACAACAACAACGTCAAATAAACAACAACGTCAACAACAACAACAACGTCAAATAAACAACAACAACAACTAAGTCAACAACAACGACAACAACGTCAAATAAACAACAACAACAACAACAACGTCAAATAAACAACAACAACAACAACGTCAACAACAACAACAACAACAATGTCAAATAAACAACAACAACGTCAACAACAACAACAATGTAAAATAAACAACAACAACAACGTCAAATAAACAACAACAACAACGTCAACAACAACAACAACGTCAAATAAACAACAACAACAACAACTATGTCAACAACAACAACAACAACGTCAAATAAACAACAATAACAACAACAACAACAACAACGTCAAATAAACAACAACAACAACGTCAAATGAACAACAACAACAACACTGTCAAATAAACAACAACAACAACGTCAAATAAACAACAACAACAACAACGTTAATAAAACAACAATAAAAACAACGTCAACAACAACAACGTCAAATAAACAACAACAACAACGTCAAATAAACAATAACAACAACGTCAAATAAACAATAACAACAATAACAACAATGTCAAATAAACAACAATAACAACGTCAAATAAACAACAACAACAACAACGTCAACAACAACAACGTCAAATAAACAACAACAACAACAACGTCAAATAAACAACAACAACAACAACGTCAAATAAACAACAACAACAACAACAACAATAACAACAACAACAACAACAACGTCAAATAAACAACAACAACAACAACATCAATTAAACAACAACGTCAAATAAACAACAACAAAAACAACAACAACATCAACAACAACAAAAACGTCAAATAAACAACAACAATAACGTCAACAACAACAACTACGTCAAATAAACAAAAACAACAACGTCAAATAAACATAACAACAACAACAACGTCAAATAAACAACAACAACAACGTCAAATAAACAACAACAACGTCAAATAAACAACAACAACAACGTCAAATAAACAACAACAACAATGTCAAATAAACAACAACAACAACAACACCGTCAACAACAACAACAATGTCAAATAAACAACAACAACAACAACGTCAAATAAACAACAACAACTATGTCAACAACAACAACAACGTCAAATAAACAACAACAACAACAACAACAACGTCAAGTAAACAACAACAACAACAACAACGTCAAATAAACAACAACAACAACAATGTCAAATAAACAACAACAACAACACCGTCAACAACAACAACAATGTCAAATAAACAACAACAACGTCAAATAAACAACAACAACAACTATGTCAAATAAACAACAACAACAACATAACAACAACAACGTCAAATAAACAACAACAACAACAACAATAATAACAACAACAACAACAACGTCAAATAAACAACAACAAAAACAACAACAACATCAACAACAACAAAAACGTCAAATAAACAACAACAATAACGTCAACAACAACAACTACATCAAATAAACAAAAACAACAACGTCAAATAAACATAACAACAACAACAATGTCAAATAAACAACAACAACAACAACGTCAAATAAACAACAACAACGTCAAATAAACAACAACAACAACAACGTCAAATAAACAACAACAACAATGTCAAATAAACAACAACAACAACAACACCGTCAACAACAACAACAACAACACCGTCAACAACAACAACAATGTCAAATAAACAACAACAACAACAACAGCGTCAAATAAACAACAACAACAACAACAACGTCAAATAAACAACAACAACAACAACAATGTCAAATAAACAACAACAACAACATCGTCAACAAGAACAACAATGTCAAATAAACAACAACAACAACAACAGTGTCAAATAAACAACAACAACAACAACAACAACGTCAAATAAACAACAACAACAACAACAACAATGTCAAATAAACAACAACAACAACAACACCGTCAACAACAACAACAATGTCAAATAAACAACAACAACGTCAAATAAACAACAACAACAACTATGTCAATAACAACAACAACGTCAAATAAACAACAACAACAACGTCAAGTAAATAACCACAACAACAACAACGTCAAATAAACAACAACAACAACAACATCAAATAAAAAAACAACAACAACAACGTCAAATTAACAACAACAACAACAACAACAACGTCAACAACAACAACAACGTCAAATAAACAACAACAAAAACAATAACAACATCAACAACAACAACAACAACGTCAAATAAACAACAACAACAACAACATCAACAACAACGTCAAATAAACAACAACAACAACAACAACGTCAAATAAACAATAACAACAACAATGTCAAATAAACAACAACAACAACGTCAAATAAACAACAACAACAACAACGTCAATAACAACAACAACAACGTCAAATAAACAACAACAACAACGTCAAATAAACAACAACAACAACGTCAAATAAACAACAACAACAATAATAACAACAACGTCAAATAAACAACACCAACAACAACGTTAAATAAACAACAACAACAACGTCAAATAAACAAAAACAAAAACAACAACAACATCAACAACAACAAAAACGTCAAATAAACAACAACAACAACAACGTCAGCAACAACAACTACGTCAAATAAATAACAACAACAACGTCAAATAAATAATAACAACAACAACAATAACGTCAAATAAACAACAACAACAACAACGTCAAATAAACAACAACAACGTCAAATAAAGAACAACAACAACAACAATGTCAAATAAACAACAACAACGTCAACAACAACAACAATAATGTCAAATAAACAACAACAACAACAACAACATTGTCAACAACAACAACAATATCAAATAAACAACAACAACAACGTCAAATAAACAACAACAACAACAACGTCAACAACAACAACGTCAAATAAACAACAACGTCAACAACAACAACGTGAAATAAACAACAACAACTATGTCAACAACAACAACAACTTCAAATAAACAACAACAACAACAACGTCAACAAGAACAACAACGTCAAATAAACAACAACAATAATAACAACGTCAAATAAACAACAACAACAACAACACCGTCAAATAAACAACAACAACAACAACACCGTCAAATAAACAACAACAACAACGTCAAATAAACAACAACAACAACAACAACGTCAAATAAACAACAACAACAACAACAACAACGTCAACAACAACAACGTCAAACAAACAACAACAACAACAACAACTATGTCAACAACAACAACGTCAAATAAACAACAACAACAACGTCAACAACAACAACAACGTCAAATAAATAACAACGTCAAATAAACAACAACAACAACACCGTCAAATAAACAACAACAACAACAACAATGTCAAATAAACAACAAAAACGTCAAATAAACAACAGCAACAACAACTATGTCAATAACAACAACAATGTCAAATAAACAACAACAACAACAACGTCAAGTAAATAACAACAACAACAACGTCAAATAAACAACAACAACAACAACGTCAACAACAACAACGTCAAATAAACAACAACAACAACGTCAACAACAACAGCAACGTCAAATAAACAACAACAACAACAACGTCAAATAAACAACAACAACAACAACGTCAAATAAACAACAACAACAACGTCAACAACGTCAACAACAACGTCAAATAAACAACAACAACAACAACGTCAAATAAACAATAACAACAACAATGTCAAATAAACAACAACAACAACGTCAAATAAACAAAAAAAACAACAACGTCAATAACAACAACAACAACGTCAAATAAACAACAACAACAACAACAACGTCAAATAAACAACAACAACAACAATAATAACAACAACAACAACAACAACAACGTCAAATAAACAACAACAACAACAACAACAACATCAACAACGTCAAATAAACAAAAACAAAAACAACAACAACATCAACAACAACAAAAACGTCAAATAAACAACAACAACAACAAAAACGTCAACAACAACAACTACGTCAAATAAATAACAACAACAACGTCAAATAAACAATAAAAACAACAACAACGTCAAATAAACAACAACAACAACAACGTCAACTAAACAACAACAACGTTAAATAAAGAACAACAACAACAACAACAATGTCAAATAAACAACAACAACGTCAACAACAACAACAACAACAACAACAATGTCAAATAAACAACAACAACAACAATATCAAATAAACAACAACAACAACGTCAAATAAACAACAACAACAACAACGTCAACAACAACAACAACGTCAAATAAACAACAACGTCAACAACAACAACGTGAAATAAACAACAACAACTATGTCAACAACAACAACAACTTCAAATAAACAACAACAACAACAACGCCACTAACAACAACAACGTCAAATAAACAACAACAACAATAACTACGTCAAATAAACAACAACAACACCGTCAAATAAACAACAACAACAACGTCAAATAAACAACAACAACAACGTCAAATAAACAACAACAACAACGTCAAATAAACAACAACGACAATAACAACAACGTAAACAACAACAACAACAACAACGTCAAATAAACAACAACAACAACAACAACTATGTCAACAACAACAACAACGTCAAATAAACAACAACAACAACAACGTCAAATAAACAACAACAACAACAACGTCAAATAAACAATAACAACAACAATGTCAAATAAACAACAACAACAACGTCAAATAAACAAAAAAAACAACAACGTCAATAACAACAACAACAACGTCAAATAAACAACAACAACAACAACAACGTCAAATAAACAACAACAACAACAATAATAACAACAACAACAACAACAACAACGTCAAATAAACAACAACAACAACAACAACAACATCAACAACGTCAAATAAACAAAAACAAAAACAACAACAACATCAACAACAACAAAAACGTCAAATAAACAACAACAACAACAAAAACGTCAACAACAACAACTACGTCAAATAAATAACAACAACAACGTCAAATAAACAATAAAAACAACAACAACGTCAAATAAACAACAACAACAACAACGTCAACTAAACAACAACAACGTTAAATAAAGAACAACAACAACAACAACAATGTCAAATAAACAACAACAACGTCAACAACAACAACAACAACAACAATGTCAAATAAACAACAACAACAACAATATCAAATAAACAACAACAACAACGTCAAATAAACAACAACAACAACAACGTCAACAACAACAACAACGTCAAATAAACAACAACGTCAACAACAACAACGTGAAATAAACAACAACAACTATGTCAACAACAACAACAACTTCAAATAAACAACAACAACAACAACGCCACTAACAACAACAACGTCAAATAAACAACAACAACAATAACTACGTCAAATAAACAACAACAACACCGTCAAATAAACAACAACAACAACGTCAAATAAACAACAACAACAACGTCAAATAAACAACAACAACAACGTCAAATAAACAACAACGACAATAACAACAACGTAAACAACAACAACAACAACAACGTCAAATAAACAACAACAACAACAACAACTATGTCAACAACAACAACAACGTCAAATAAACAACAACAACAACAACGTCAAATAAACAACAACAACAACAACGTCAAATAAACAACAACAACAACAACAACAACAATGTCAACAACGTCAAATAAACAACAACAATAACAACGTCAAATAAACAATAACAAAAACAATGTCAAATAAACAATAACAACAACAACGTCAAATAAACAACAACAACAACAACAACAACGTCAAATAAACAACAACAACAACAACGTCAAATAAACAACAACAACAACAACGTCAAATAAACAACAACAACAACAACAACGTCAACAACAACAACATCAAACAAACAACAACAACAACAACAACTATGTCAACAACAACAACGTCAAATAAACAACAACAACAACGTCAACAACAACAACAACGTCAAATAAATAACAACGTCAAATAAACAACAACAACAACACCGTCAAATAAACAACAACAACAACAACAACAATGTCAAATAAACAACAAAAACGTCAAATAAACAACAACAACAACAATTATGTCAATAACAACAACAACGTCAAATAAACAACAACAACAACAACGTCAAGTAAATAACAACAACAACAACAACAACGTCAAATAAACAACAACCACAACAACGTCAACAACAACAACGTCAAATAAACAACAACAACAACGTCAACAACAACAGCAACGTCAAATAAACAACAACAACAACAACGTCAAATAAACAACAACAACAACAACGTCAAATAAACAACAACAACAACGTCAACAACGTCAACAACAACGTCAAATAAACAACAACAACAACAACAACGTCAAATAAACAATAACAACAACAATGTCAAATAAACAACAACAACAACGTCAAATAAACAAAAAAAACAACAACGTCAATAACAACAACAACAACGTCAAATAAACAACAACAACAACAACGTCAAATAAACAACAACAACAACAATAATAACAACAACAACAACAACGTCAAATAAACAACAACAACAACAATAATAACAACAACAACAACAACAACAACGTCAAATAAACAACAACAACAACAACAACAACATCAACAACGTCAAATAAACAAACACAAAAACAACAACAACATCAACAACAACAACAAAAACGTCAAATAAACAACAACAACAACAACAACAACGTCAACAACAACAACTACGTCAAATAAATAACAACAACAACGTCAAATAAACAATAAAAACAACAACAACGTCAAATAAACAACAACAACAACGTCAAATAAACAACAACAACAACAATGTCAAATAAACAACAACAACAACAATGTCAAATAAACAACAACAACGTCAACAAATACAACAACAACAACAACAATGTCAAATAAACAACAACAACAACAATATCAAATAAACAACAACAACAACGTCAAATAAACAACAACAACAACAACGTCAACAACAACAACAACGTCAAATAAACAACAACGTCAACAACAACAACAACGTGAAATAAACAACAACAACTATGTCAACAACAACAACAACTTCAAATAAACAACAACAACAACAACGTCACTAACAACAACAACGTCAAATAAACAACAACAACAATAACAACGTCAAATAAACAACAACAACACCGTCAAATAAACAACAACAACAACGTCAAATAAACAACAACAACAACGTCAAATAAACAACAACAACAACGTCAAATAAACAACAACGACAATAACAACAACGTAAACAACAACAACAACAACGTCAAATAAACAACAACAACAACAACAACTATGTCAACAACAACAACAACGTCAAATAAACAACAACAACAACAACGTCAAATAAACAACAACAACAACGTCAAATAAACAACAACAACAATAACAACGTCAACAACAACGTCAAATAAACAACAACAACAACAACGTCAAATAAACAATAACAAAAACAATGTCAAATAAACAATAACAACAACAACGTCAAATAAACAATAACAACAACAACGTCAATAACAACAACAACAACGTCAAATAAACAACAACAACAACGTCAAATAAACAACAACAACAACGTCAAATAAACAACAACAACAACGTCAAATAAACAATAATAATAATAACAACAACAACAACAACAACAACGTCAAATGAACAACACCAACAACAACGTCAAATAAACAACAACAACAACGTCAAATAAACCAAAACAAAAACAACAACAACATCAACAACAACAAAAACGTCAAATAAACAACAACAACAACAACAACGTCAACAACAACAACTACGTCAAATAAATAACAACAACAACGTCAAATAAACAATAACAACAACAACGTCAAATAAACAACAACAACAACAACAACGTTAAATAAACAACAACACCAATAACAACGTCAAATAAACAACAACAACAACAACACCGTCAAATAAACAACAACAACAACGTCAAATAAACAACAACAACAACAACGTCAAATAAACAACAACAACAACAACGTCAAATAAACAACAACAACAACGTCAAATAAACAACAACAACAACAACAACAACAATGTCAACAACAACAACGTCAAATAAACAACAACAACTATGTCAACAACAACAACAACGTCAAATAAACAACAACAACAACAACAACGTCAAATAAACAACAACGTCAAATAAACAACAACAACAACACCGTCAAATAAACAACAACAACAACGTCAAATAAATAACAACAACAACATCAAATAAAGAACAACAAAAACAACGTCAACAACAACAACAATGTCAAATAAACAACAACAACGTCAAATAAACAACAACAACAACAACAACAACAACGTCAACAACAACAACAACAACAACAACGTCAAATAAACAACAACAACAACAACGTCAAATAAACAACAACAACAACAACGTAAAATAAACAATAACAACAACAACAATAACAACAACAACAACGTCAAATAAACAACAACAACAACGTCAATTAAACAACAACAAAAACAACGTCAAATAAACAACAACAAAAACAATAACAACATCAACAACAACAAAAACGTCAAATAAACAACAACAACAACATCAACAACAACATCAACAACAACAACAACGTCAAATAAACAACAACAACAACGTCAATGAAACAATAACAACAACAACAACGTCAACAACAACAACGTCAAATAAACAACAACAACGTCAAATAAACAACAACAACGTCAAATCAACAACAAAAACAACGTCAACAACAACAACAACAATGTCAAATAAACAACAACAACAACAATAACAACAACGTCGACAACAACAACTACGTCAAATAAACAACAACAACAACGTAAAATAAACAACAAAAACAACTATGTCAACAACAACAACAACGTCAAATAAACAACAACATCAACAACGTCAAATAAACAACAACAACAACACCAACGTCAATAACAACAACAATGTCAAGTAAACAACAACAACAACAACAACGTCAAATAAACAACAACAACAACAACGTCAATAACAACAACAACAACGTCAAAAAACAACAACGTCAACAACAACAAATACGTGAAATAAAAACAACAACTATGTCAACAACAACAACATCAAATAAACAACAACAACAACAACGTCAACAACAACAACATCAAATAAACAAAAAAACAATAACAACGTCAAATAAACAACAACAACAACACCGTCAAATAAACAACCACAACAACGTCAAATAAACAACAACAACAATGTTAAATAAACAACAACAACAACGTCAAATAAACAACAACAACAACGTCAACAACAACAACAACAACGTCAAGTAAACAACAACAACAACAACGTCAAAAACAAGAACAACGTCAAATAAACAACAACAACAACAACGTCAAATAAACAACAACAACAACACCGTCAAATAAACAACAACAACAACGTCAAATAAACAACAACAACAACAACGTCAAATAAACAACAACAACAACAACGTCAAATAAACAACAACAAAAACAACGTCAACAACAACAACGTCAAATAAACAACAACAACAACAACAATGTCAACAACAACAACAACGTCAAATAAACAACAACAACAACAACGTCAAATAAACAATAACAACAACAACAACAACAATGTCAAATAAACAACAACAACAACAACATCAAATAAACAACAACAACAACAACAACAACAACGTAAAAAAACAACAACAACGTCAAATAAACAACAACAACAACGTCAAATAAACAACAACAACAACGTCAACAATGTCAAATAAACAACAACAACAACAACAACAACATCAAATAAACAATAACAACAACAACAATAACAACAACAACAACAACGTCAAATAAACAACAACAACAACAACAACGTCAATTAAACAACAACAACAACGTCAAATAAACAACAACAAAAACAATAACAACATCAACAACAACAAAAACGTCAAATAAACAACAACAACAACAACATCATCAACAACAACAACTACGTCAAATAAACAACAACAACGTCAAATAAACAATAACAACAACAACAACGTCAACAACAACAACGTCAAATAAACAACAACAACAACGTCAAGTAAATAACAACAACAACAACAACGTCAAATAAACAACAACAACAACAACATCAAATAAAAAAACAACAACAACAACGTCAAATAAACAACAACAACAACAACAACAATGTCAACAACAACAACAACGTCAAATAAACCACAACAACAACAACGTCAATAACTACAACAACAACGTCAAATAAACAACAACAACAACGTCAAATAAACAACAACAACAACAACGTCAACAACAACAACAACAACGTCAAATAAACAACAACAACAACGCCAACAACAACAACAACAACGTCAAATAAACAACAACAACGTCAACAACGTCAACAACAACGTCAAATAAACAACAACAACAACAACGTCAAGTAAACAACAACAACAACAACGTCAAATAAACAACAACAACAACAACGTCAACAACAACAATAACAACGTCAAATAAACAACAACAACAACAACTATGTCAACAACAACAACAACGTCAAATAAACAACAACAACAACGTCAAATAAACAACAACGTCAAATAAACAACAACAACAACAACACCGTCAAATAAACAACAACAACGTCAAATAAATAACAACAACAACAACAACGTCAAATAAATAACAACAACAACGTCAAATAAACAACAACAAAAACAACGTCAACAACAACAACAACAATGTCTAATAAACAACAACAACAACGTCAAATAAACAACAACAACAACAACAACGTCAACAACAACAACAACGTCAAATAAACAACAACAACAACAACAACGTCAAATAAACAATAACAACAACAACAACGTCAACAACAACAACCTCAAATAAACAACAACAACAACAACAACGTCAATAACAACAACAACGTCAAATAAACAACAACAACGTCAAATAAACAAAAACAACAACGTCAACAACAACAACAACAACGTCAAATAAACAACAACAACAACGTCAACAACGTCAACAACAACGTCAAATAAACAACAACAACAACAACAACAACGTCAAATAAACAATAACAACAACAATGTCAAATAAACAACAACAACAATGTCAAATAAACAAAAAAACCACAACGTCAATAACAACAACAACAACAACGTCAAATAAACAACAACAACAACAACGTCAAATAAACAACAACAACAACAATAATAACAACAACAACAACAACAACAACGTCAAATAAACAACAACAACAACAACATCAACAACGTCAAATAAACAAAAACAAAAACAACAACAACATCAACAACAACAAAAACGTCAAATAAACAACAACAACAACTTCAACAACAACAACTACGTCAAATAAATAACAACAACAACGTCAAATAAACAATAACAACAACAACAACGTCAAATAAACAACAACAACAACGTCAAATAAACAACAACAACGTTAAATAAAGAACAACAACAACAACAACAATGTCAAATAAACAACAACAACGTCAACAATAACAACAACAACACTGTCAACAACAACAACAATACCAAATAAACAACAACAACAACGTCAAATAAACAACAACAACAACGTCAACAACAACAACGTGAAATAAACAACAACGTCAACAACAACAACGTGAAATAAACAACAACGTCAACAACAACAACGTGAAATAAACAACAACAACTATGTCAACAACAACAACAACTTCAAATAAACAACAACAACAACAACAATGTCACTAACAACAACAACAACGTCAAATAAACAACAACAACAATAACAACGTCAAATAAACAACAACAACACCGTCACATAAACAACAACAACAACGTCAAATAAACAACAACAACAACGTCAAATAAACAACAACAACAACGTCAAATAAACAACAACAACAACAACGTCAACAACAACAACAACGTCAAATAAACAACAACAACAACAACTATGTCAACAACAACAACAACGTCAAATAAACAACAACAACAACAACGTCAAATAAACAACAACGTCAAATAAACAACAACAACAACAACGTCAAATAAACAACAACAACAACAACGTCAACAACGTCAACAACAACGTCAAATAAAGAACAACAACAACAACAACGTCAAATAAACAATAACAACAACAATGTCAAATAAACAACAACAACAACAACAACAACGTCAAATAAACAACAACAACAACAACGTCAATAACAACAACAACAACGTCAAATAAACAACAACAACAACAACAACGTCAAATAAACAACAACAACAACGTCAAATAAACAACAACAACAACAACGTCAATTAAACAACAACAACAACAACGTCAAATAAACAACAACAACAACGTCAAATAAACAACAACAACAACAATAACAATAACAACGTCAAATAAACAACAACAACAACAACAACGTCAAATGAACAACAACAACAACGTCAATTAAACAACAACAACAACGTCAAATAAACAACAATAAAAACAATAACAACATCAACAACAACAAAAACGTCAAATAAATAACAACAACAACAACATCAACAACAACAACAACGTCAAATAAACAACAACAACAACGTCAAATAAACAATAACAACAACAACAACGTCAACAACAACAACGTCAAATAAACAACAAAAACAACGTCAACAACAACAACAAAAATGTCAAATAAACAACAATAACAACAATAACAACAACGTCGACAACAACAACTACGTCAAATAAACAACAACAACAACGTAAAATAAACAACAAAAACAACTATGTCAACAACAACAACAACGTCAAATAAACAACAACATCAACAACGTCAAATAAACAACAACAACAACAACGTCAATAACAACAACAATGTCAAGTAAACAACATCAACAACAACGTCAAATAAACAACAACAACAACAACGTCAATAACAACAACAACAACGTTAAAAAAACAACAACGTCAACAACAACAACAACGTGAAATAAAAACAACAACTATGTCAACAACAACAACATCAAATAAACAACAACAACAACAACAACGTCAACAACAACAACGTCAAATAAACAAAAAAAACAATAACAACGTCAAATAACAACAACAACACCGTCAAATAAACAACAACAACAACGTCAAATAAACAACAACAACAACAATGTTAAATAAACAACAACAACAACGTCAAATAAACAACAACAACAACAACGTCAACAACAACAACAACAACAACAACGTCAAATAAACAACAACAACAACAACAATGTCAACAACAACAACAGCAACGTCAAATAAACAACAACAACAACAACTATGTCAACAACAACAACAACGTCAAATAAACAACAACAACAACAACAACATCAAATAAACAACAACGTCAAATAAACAACAACAACAACACCGTCAAATAAACAACAACAACAACGTCAAATAAATAACAACAACAACGTCAAATAAACAATAACAACAACAACAACGTCAACAACAACGTCAAATAAACAACAACAACGTCAAATAAACAACAACAACAACAACGTCAAATAAACAATAATAATAATAACAACAACAACAACAACAACAACGTCAAATGAACAACACCAACAACAACGTCAAATAAACAACAACAACAACGTCAAATAAACCAAAACAAAAACAACAACAACATCAACAACAACAAAAACGTCAAATAAACAACAACAACAACAACAACGTCAACAACAACAACTACGTCAAATAAATAACAACAACAACGTCAAATAAACAATAACAACAACAACGTCAAATAAACAACAACAACAACAACAACGTTAAATAAACAACAACACCAATAACAACGTCAAATAAACAACAACAACAACAACACCGTCAAATAAACAACAACAACAACGTCAAATAAACAACAACAACAACAACGTCAAATAAACAACAACAACAACAACAACGTCAAATAAACAACAACAACAACGTCAAATAAACAACAACAACAACAACAACAACAACAACAATGTCAACAACAACAACGTCAAATAAACAACAACAACTATGTCAACAACAACAACAACGTCAAATAAACAACAACAACGTCAAATAAACAACAACGTCAAATAAACAACAACAACAACACCGTCAAATAAACAACAACAACAACGTCAAATAAATAACAACAACAACATCAAATAAAGAACAACAAAAACAACGTCAACAACAACAACAATGTCAAATAAACAACAACAACGTCAAATAAACAACAACAACAACAACAACAAAAACAACGTCAACAACAACAACAACAACGTCAAATAAACAACAACAACAACAACGTCAAATAAACAACAACAATAACAACGTAAAATAAACAATAACAACAACAACAATAACAACAACAACAACGTCAAATAAACAACAACAACAACGTCAATTAAACAACAACAACAACAACAACGTCAAATAAACAACAACAAAAACAATAACAACATCAACAACAACAAAAACGTCAAATAAACAACAACAACAACATCAACAACAACATCAACAACAACAACAACGTCAAATAAACAACAACAACAACGTCAATGAAACAATAACAACAACAACAACGTCAACAACAACAACGTCAAATAAACAACAACAACGTCAAATAAACAACAACAACGTCAAATCAACAACAAAAACAACGTCAACAACAACAACAACAATGTCAAATAAACAACAACAACAACAATAACAACAACGTCGACAACAACAACTACGTCAAATAAACAACAACAACAACGTAAAATAAACAACAAAAACAACTATGTCAACAACAACAACAACGTCAAATAAACAACAACATCAACAACGTCAAATAAACAACAACAACAACACCAACGTCAATAACAACAACAATGTCAAGTAAACAACAACAACAACAACAACGTCAAATAAACAACAACAACAACAACGTCAATAACAACAACAACAACGTCAAAAAAACAACAACGTCAACAACAACAAATACGTGAAATAAAAACAACAACTATGTCAACAACAACAACATCAAATAAACAACAACAACAACAACGTCAACAACAACAACATCAAATAAACAAAAAAACAATAACAACGTCAAATAAACAACAACAACACCGTCAAATAAACAACCACAACAACGTCAAATAAACAACAACAACAATGTTAAATAAACAACAACAACAACGTCAAATAAACAACAACAACAACGTCAACAACAACAACAACAACGTCAAGTAAACAACAACAACAACAACTATGTCAACAACAACAACAACGTCAAATAAACAACAACAACAACAACAACGTCAAAAACAAGAACAACGTCAAATAAACAACAACAACAACAACGTCAAATAAACAACAACAACAACACCGTCAAATAAACAACAACAACAACGTCAAATAAACAACAACAACAACAACGTCAAATAAACAACAACAACAACAACGTCAAATAAACAACAACAAAAACAACGTCAACAACAACAACGTCAAATAAACAACAACAACAACAACAATGTCAACAACAACAACAACGTCAAATAAACAACAACAACAACAACGTCAAATAAACAATAACAACAACAACAACAACAATGTCAAATAAACAACAACAACAACAACATCAAATAAACAACAACAACAACAACAACAACAACGTAAAAAAACAACAACAACGTCAAATAAACAACAACAACAACGTCAAATAAACAACAACAACAACGTCAACAATGTCAAATAAACAACAACAACAACAACAACATCAAATAAACAATAACAACAACAACAATAACAACAACAACAACAACAACGTCAAATAAACAACAACAACAACAACAACGTCAATTAAACAACAACAACAACGTCAAATAAACAACAACAAAAACAATAACAACATCAACAACAACAAAAACGTCAAATAAACAACAACAACAACAACAACATCAACAACAACAACTACGTCAAATAAACAACAACAACGTCAAATAAACAATAACAACAACAACAACGTCAACAACAACAACGTCAAATAAACAACAACAACAACGTCAAGTAAATAACAACAACAACAACAACGTCAAATAAACAACAACAACAACAACAACATCAAATAAAAAAACAACAACAACAACGTCAAATAAACAACAACAACAACAACAATGTCAACAACAACAACAACGTCAAATAAACCACAACAACAACAACGTCAATAACTACAACAACAACGTCAAATAAACAACAACAACAACGTCAAATAAACAACAACAACAACAACGTCAACAACAACAACAACAACGTCAAATAAACAACAACAACAACGCCAACAACAACAACAACGTCAAATAAACAACAACAACGTCAACAACGTCAACAACAACGTCAAATAAACAACAACAACAACAACGTCAAGTAAACAACAACAACAACAACGTCAAATAAACAACAACAACAACAACGTCAACAACAACAATAACAACGTCAAATAAACAACAACAACAACAACTATGTCAACAACAACAACAACGTCAAATAAACAACAACAACAACGTCAAATAAACAACAACGTCAAATAAACAACAACAACAACAACACCGTCAAATAAACAACAACAACGTCAAATAAATAACAACAACAACAACAACGTCAAATAAATAACAACAACAACGTCAAATAAACAACAACAAAAACAACGTCAACAACAACAACAACAATGTCTAATAAACAACAACAACAACAACGTCAAATAAACAACAACAACAACAACAACAACGTCAACAACAACAACAACGTCAAATAAACAACAACAACAACAACGTCAAATAAACAATAACAACAACAACAACGTCAACAACAACAACAACCTCAAATAAACAACAACAACAACAACGTCAATAACAACAACAACGTCAAATAAACAACAACAACGTCAAATAAACAAAAACAACAACGTCAACAACAACAACAACGTCAAATAAACAACAACAACAACGTCAACAACGTCAACAACAACGTCAAATAAACAACAACAACAACAACAACAACGTCAAATAAACAATAACAACAACAATGTCAAATAAACAACAACAACAACGTCAAATAAACAAAAAAACCACAACGTCAATAACAACAACAACAACAACGTCAAATAAACAACAACAACAACAACGTCAAATAAACAACAACAACAACAATAATAACAACAACAACAACAACGTCAAATAAACAACAACAACAACAACATCAACAACGTCAAATAAACAAAAACAAAAACAACAACAACATCAACAACAACAAAAACGTCAAATAAACAACAACAACAACTTCAACAACAACAACTACGTCAAATAAATAACAACAACAACGTCAAATAAACAATAACAACAACAACAACGTCAAATAAACAACAACAACAACGTCAAATAAACAACAACAACGTTAAATAAAGAACAACAACAACAACAATGTCAAATAAACAACAACAACGTCAACAATAACAACAACAACACTGTCAACAACAACAACAATACCAAATAAACAACAACAACAACGTCAAATAAACAACAACAACAACGTCAACAACAACAACGTGAAATAAACAACAACGTCAACAACAACAACGTGAAATAAACAACAACGTCAACAACAACAACGTGAAATAAACAACAACAACTATGTCAACAACAACACCAACTTCAAATAAACAACAACAACAACAACAATGTCACTAACAACAACAACAACGTCAAATAAAAAACAACAACAATAACAACGTCAAATAAACAACAACAACACCGTCACATAAACAACAACAACAACGTCAAATAAACAACAACAACAACGTCAAATAAACAACAACAACAACGTCAAATAAACAACAACAACAACAACGTCAACAACAACAACAACGTCAAATAAACAACAACAACAACAACTATGTCAACAACAACAACAACGTCAAATAAACAACAACAACAACAACGTCAAATAAACAACAACGTCAAATAAACAACAACAACAACAACGTCAAATAAACAACAACAACAACAACGTCAACAACGTCAACAACAACGTCAAATAAAGAACAACAACAACAACAACGTCAAATAAACAATAACAACAACAATGTCAAATAAACAACAACAACAACAACAACGTCAAATAAACAACAACAACAACAACGTCAATAACAACAACAACAACGTCAAATAAACAACAACAACAACAACAACGTCAAATAAACAACAACAACAACGTCAAATAAACAACAACAACAACAACGTCAATTAAACAACAACAACAACAACGTCAAATAAACAACAACAACAACGTCAAATAAACAACAACAACAACAACAATAACAATAACAACGTCAAATAAACAACAACAACAACAACAACAACGTCAAATGAACAACAACAACAACGTCAATTAAACAACAACAACAACGTCAAATAAACAACAATAAAAACAATAACAACATCAACAACAACAAAAACGTCAAATAAATAACAACAACAACAACATCAACAATAACAACAACGTCAAATAAACAACAACAACAACGTCAAATAAACAATAACAACAACAACAACGTCAACAACAACAACGTCAAATAAACAACAAAAACAACGTCAACAACAACAACAAAAATGTCAAATAAACAACAATAACAACAATAACAACAACGTCGACAACAACAACTACGTCAATTAACAACAACAACAACGTAAAATAAACAACAAAAACAACTATGTCAACAACAACAACAACGTCAAATAAACAACAACATCAACAACGTCAAATAAACAACAACAACAACAACGTCAATAACAACAACAATGTCAAGTAAACAACATCAACAACAACGTCAAATAAACAACAACAACAACAACGTCAATAACAACAACAACAACGTTAAAAAAACAACAACGTCAACAACAACAACAACGTGAAATAAAAACAACAACTATGTCAACAACAACAACATCAAATAAACAACAACAACAACAACAACGTCAACAACAACAACGTCAAATAAACAAAAAAAACAATAACAACGTCAAATAACAACAACAACACCGTCAAATAAACAACAACAACAACGTCAAATAAACAACAACAACAACAATGTTAAATAAACAACAACAACAACGTCAAATAAACAACAACAACAACAACGTCAACAACAACAACAACAACAACAACAACGTCAAATAAACAACAACAACAACAACAATGTCAACAACAACAACAACAACGTCAAATAAACAACAACAACAACAACTATGTCAACAACAACAACAACGTCAAATAAACAACAACAACAACAACAACGTCAAATAAACAACAACGTCAAATAAACAACAACAACAACACCGTCAAATAAACAACAACAACAACGTCAAATAAATAACAACAACAACGTCAAATAAACAATAACAACAACAACAACGTCAACAACAACGTCAAATAAACAACAACAACGTCAAATAAACAACAACAACGTCAAATAAACAACAAAAACAACGTCAACAACAACAATAACAACAATGTCAAATAAACAACAACAACGTCGACAACAACAACTACGTAAAATAAACAACAACAACAACGTAAAATAAACAACAAAAACAACTATGTCAACAACAACAACAACGTCAAATAAACAACAACATCAACAACGTCAAATAAACAACAACAACAACAACGTCAATAACAACAACAATGTCAAGTAAACAACAACAACAACAACGTCAAATAACCAACAACAACAACAACAACAACGTCAATAACAACAACAACAACGTCAAAAAAACAACAACGTCAACAACAAATACGTGAAATAAAAACAACAACTATGTCAACAACAACAACATCAAATAAACAACAACAACAACAACGTCAACAACAACAACGTCAAATAAACAAAAAAAAAACAATAACAACGTCAAATAAACAACAACAACAACACCGTCAAATAAACAACCACAACAACGTCAAATAAACAACAACAACAATGTTAAATAAACAACAACAACAACAACGTCAACAACAACAACAACAACAACGTCAAATAAACAACAACAACAACAACTATGTCAACAACAACAACAACGTCAAATAAACAACAACAACAACAACAACAACGTCAACAACAAGAACAACGTCAAATAAACAACAACAACAACAACGTCAAATAAACAACAACAACAACACCGTCAAATAAACAACAACAACAACAACGTCAAATAAACAACAACAACAACAACAACAACGTCAAATAAACAACAACAACAACAACGTCAAATAAACAACAACAAAAACAACGTCAACAACAACAACGTCAAATAAACAACAACAACAACAATGTCAACAACAACAACAACGTCAAATAAACAACAACAACAACGTCAAATAAACAATAACAACAACAACAACAATGTCAAATAAACAACAACAACAACATCAAATAAACAACAACAACAAGAACAACAACAACGTCAAATAAACAACAACAACAACAACGTCAATTAAACAACAACAACAACAACAACATCAAATAAACAACAACAAAAACAATAACAACATCAACAACAACAAAAACGTCAAATAAACAAC
Organism: Vicia faba; assembly: GCA_948472305.1. Classification (NCBI taxonomy): domain Eukaryota; kingdom Viridiplantae; phylum Streptophyta; class Magnoliopsida; order Fabales; family Fabaceae; genus Vicia; species Vicia faba. Next base: position 247,772,239 of record OX451739.1, read on the forward strand.
AACAACAACAACAACAACAACATCAACAACAACAACTACGCCAAATAAACAACAACAACAACGTCAAATAAACAATAACAACAACAACAACGTCAAATAAACAACAACAACAACGTCAAGTAAATAACAACAACAACAACAACGTCAAATAAACAACAACAACAACATTAAATAAAAAAACAACAACAATAACGTCAAATAAACAACAACAACAACAACGTCAACAACAACAACAACGTCAAATAAACAAGAATAACAACAACAACGTCAACAACTACAACAACAACGTCAAATAAACAACAACAACAACGTCAAATAAACAACAACAACAACGTCAACAACAACAACAACAACGTCAAATAAACAACAACAATAACGTCAACAACAACAACAACATCAAATAAACAACAACAACGTCAACAACGTCAACAACAACGTCAAATAAACAACAACAACAACAACGTCAAATAAACAACAACAACAACGTCAAATAAACAACAACAACAACAACAACAACATCAACAACAACAATAACAATGTCAAATAAACAACAACAACAACAACAACTATGTCAACAACAACAACAACGTCAAATAAACAACAACAACAACGTCAAATAAACAACAACGTCAAATAAACAACAACAACAACACCGTCAAATAAACAACAACAACAACAACAACAACGTCAAATAAATAACAACAACAACGTCAAATAAACAACAACAAAAACAACGTCAACAACAACAACAACAACAACAACGTCAAATAAATAACAACAACAACGTCAAATAAACAACAACAAAAACAACGTCAACAACAACAACAATGTCAAATAACAACAACAACGTCAAATAAACAACAACATCAACAACAACGTCAACAACAACAACAACGTCAAATAAACAACAACAACAACAACGTCAAATAAACAATAACAACAACAACGTCAAATAAACAATAACAACAACAACAATAACAACAACAACAACAACGTCAAATAAACAACAACAACATCAATTAACAATAACAATAAACA
>OX451739.1:247778276-247780776 GCA_948472305.1 Vicia faba
TCAAATAAACAACAACAACAACTATGTCAACAACAACAACAACGTCAAATAAACAACAACAACAACAACGTCACCAACAAGAACAACGTCAAATAAACAACAACAACAACAGCAACGTCAAATAAACAACAACAACAACACCGTCAAAATAACAACAACAACAACGTCAAATAAACAACAACAACAACAACGTCAAATAAACAACAACAAAAACAACGTCAACAACAACAACAACGTCAAATAAACAACAACAACAACAACGTCAACAACAACAACAACGTCAAATAAACAACAACAACAACGTCAAATAAACAATAATAACAACAACAATGTCAAATAAACAACAACAACAACAACGTCAAATAAACAACAACAACAACAACGTCAACAACAACAACAACGTCAAATAAACAACAACAACAACAACAACGTCAAATAAACAACAACAACAACGTCAAATAAACAACAACAACAACAATAACAACAACAACAACAACGTCAAATAAACAACAACAACAACAACAACGTCAATTAAACAACAACAACAACGTCAAATAAACAACAACAAAAACAACAACAGCATCAACAACAACAAAAATGTCAAATAAACAACAACAACAACAACATCAACAACAACAACTACGTCAAATAAACAACAACAACAACGTTAAATAAACAATAACAACAACAACAACGTCAAATAAACAACAACAACAACAACTATGTCAACAACAACAACAACGTCAAATAAACAACAACAACAACAACAACGTCAAATAAACAACAACGTCAAATAAACAACAACAACAAAACCATCAAATAAACAACAACAACAACAACGTCAAATAAACAACAACAACGTCAAATAAACAACAACAAAAACAACGTCAACAACAACAACAATGTCAAATAAACAACAACAACAACAACGTCAAATAAACAACAACAACAACAACGTCAACAACAACAACAACGTCAAATAAACAACAACAACAACGTCAAATAAACAACAACAACAACAACAACAACAATAACAACAACAACAACGTCAAATAAACAACAACAACAACAACAACGTCAATTAAACAACAACAACAACAACAACGTCAAATAAACAACAACAAAAACAATAACAACATCAACAACAACAAAAACGTCAAATAAACAACAACAACAACAACATCAACAACAACAACAACAACGTCAAATAAACAACAACAACAACAACAACGTCAAATAAACAACAACAACGTCAATAACAACAACAACAACGTCAAAAAAACAACAACGTCAACAACAACAACGTGAAATAAAAACAACAACTATGTCAACAACAACAACAACATCAAATAAACAACAACAACAACAACAATGTCAACAACAACAACGTCAAATAAACAAAAACAACAATAACAACGTCAAATAAACAACAACAATAACAACACCGTCAAATAATCAACAACAACAACGTCAAAACAACAACAACAATGTTAAATCAACAACAACAACAACGTCAAAAAAACAACAACAACAACGTCAACAACAACAACAACGTCAAATAAACAACAACAACAACTATGTCAACAACAACAACGTCAAATAAACAACAACAATAACAACAACGTCAACAACAACAACAACGTCAAATAAACAACAACAACAACAGCGTCAAATAAACAACAACAACAAAACCGTCAAATAAACAACAACAACAACAACAACGTCAAATAAACAACAACAACAACAACAACGTCAAATAAACAACAACAAAAACAACGTCAACAACAATAATAACGTCAAATAAACAACAACAACAACAACGTCAACAACAACGTCAAATAAACAACAACAACAACGTCAAATAAACAATAACAACAACAACAATGTCAAATAAACAACAATAACAACAACGTCAGATAAACAACAACAACAACAACAACAGCGTCAACAACAACAACAACATCAAATAAACAACAACAACAACGTCAAATAAACAACAACAACAACAACGTCAAATAAACAACAACAACAACGTCAAATAAACAACAACAACAACAACGTCAATTAAACAACAACAACGTCAAATAAACAACAAAAACAACGTCTACAACAACAACAACAATGTCAAATAAACAACAACAACAACAACAACAACAACGTCGACAACAACAACTACGTCAAAAAAACAACAACAACAACGTAAAATAAACAACAAAAACAATTATGTCAACAACAACAACAACGTCAAATAAACAACAACATCAACAACGTCAAATAAACAATAACAACAACAACGTCAAATAAACAACAACAACAACAACAACGTCAACAACAACAACAACGTCAAATAAACAACAACAACAACAACGTCAAATAAACAACAACAACAACGTCAAATAAACAACAACAATGACAACAATAACAACAACAACAACAACGTCAAATAAACAACAACAACAACAACGTCAATTAAACAACAACAACAACGTCAAATAAACAA
>OX451739.1:247783276-247800776 GCA_948472305.1 Vicia faba
CAACAACGTCAAATAAACAACAACAACAACAACAACGTCAAATAAACAACAACAACGTCAATAACAACAACAACAACGTCAAAAAAACAACAACGTCAACAACAACAACGTGAAATAAAAACAACAACTATGTCAACAACAACAACAACATCAAATAAACAACAACAACAACAACAATGTCAACAACAACAACGTCAAATAAACAAAAACAACAATAACAACGTCAAATAAACAACAACAATAACAACACCGTCAAATAATCAACAACAACAACGTCAAAACAACAACAACAATGTTAAATCAACAACAACAACAACGTCAAAAAAACAACAACAACAACGTCAACAACAACAACAACGTCAAATAAACAACAACAACAACTATGTCAACAACAACAACGTCAAATAAACAACAACAATAACAACAACGTCAACAACAACAACAACGTCAAATAAACAACAACAACAACAGCGTCAAATAAACAACAACAACAAAACCGTCAAATAAACAACAACAACAACAACAACGTCAAATAAACAACAACAACAACAACGTCAAATAAACAACAACAAAAACAACGTCAACAACAATAATAACGTCAAATAAACAACAACAACAACAACGTCAACAACAACGTCAAATAAACAACAACAACAACGTCAAATAAACAATAACAACAACAACAATGTCAAATAAACAACAATAACAACAACGTCAGATAAACAACAACAACAACAACAACAGCGTCAACAACAACAACAACATCAAATAAACAACAACAACAACGTCAAATAAACAACAACAACAACAACGTCAAATAACAACAACAACAACGTCAAATAAACAACAACAACAACAACGTCAATTAAACAACAACAACGTCAAATAAACAACAAAAACAACGTCTACAACAACAACAACAATGTCAAATAAACAACAACAACAACAATAACAACAACGTCGACAACAACAACTACGTCAAAAAAACAACAACAACAACGTAAAATAAACAACAAAAACAATTATGTCAACAACAACAACAACGTCAAATAAACAACAACATCAACAACGTCAAATAAACAATAACAACAACAACGTCAAATAAACAACAACAACAACAACAACGTCAACAACAACAACAACGTCAAATAAACAACAACAACAACAACGTCAAATAAACAACAACAACAACGTCAAATAAACAACAACAATGACAACAATAACAACAACAACAACAACGTCAAATAAACAACAACAACAACAACGTCAATTAAACAACAACAACAACGTCAAATAAACAACAACAAAAACAACAACAACATCAACAACAACAAAAATGTCAAATAAACAACAACAACAACAACATCAACAACAACTACGTCAAATAAACAACAACAACAACGTTAAATAAACAATAACAACAACAACAACGTCAAATAAACAACAACAACAACAACAACTATGTCAACAACAACAACAACGTCAAATAAACAACAACAACAACAACGTCAAATAAACAACAACGTCAAATAAACAACAACAACAACACCATCAAATAAACAACAACAACAACGTCAAATAAACAACAACAACGTCAAATAAACAACAACAAAAACAACGTCAACAACAACAACAATGTCAAATAAACAACAACAACAACGTCAAATAAACAACAACAACAACAACAACAACGTCAACAACAACAACAACGTCAAATAAACAACAACAACAACGTCAAATAAACAACAACAACAACATCAAATAAACAACAACAACAACGTCAAATAAACAACAACAACAACAACGTCAAATGAACAACAACAACAACAACGTCAATTAAACAACAACAACAACGTCAAATAAACAACAATAAAAAAAATAACAACATCAACAAGAACAAAAACGTCAAATAAATAACAACAACAACAACATCAACAACAACAACTACGTCAAATAAACAACAACAACAACGTCAAATAAACAATAACAACAACAACAACGTCAAATAAACAACAAAAACAACGTCAACAACAACAACAAAAATGTCAAATAAACAACAATAACAACAATAACAACAACGTCGACAACAACAACTACGTCAAATAAACAACAACAACAACGTAAAATAAACAACAAAAACAACTATGTCAACAACAACAACAACGTCAAATAAACAACAACATCAACAACGTCAAATAAACAACAACAACAACAACGTCAATAACAACAACAATGTCAAGTAAACAACAACAACAACAACGTCAAATAAACAACAACAACAACAACGTCAATAACAACAACAACAACGTTAAAAAAACAACAACGTCAACAACAACAACAACGTGAAATAAAAACAACAACTATGTCAACAACAACAACATCAAATAAACAACAACAACAACAACGTCAACAACAACAACGTCAAATAAACAAAAAAAACAATAACAACGTCAAATAACAACAACAACACCGTCAAATAAACAACAACAACGTCAAATAAACAACAACAACAACAATGTTAAATAAACAACAACAACAACAACGTCAAATAAACAACAACAACAACAACAACAACAACGTCAAATAAACAACAACAACAACTATGTCAACAACAACAACAACGTCAAATAAACAACAACAACAACAACGTCACCAACAAGAACAACGTCAAATAAACAACAACAACAACAACAACGTCAAATAAACAACAACAACAACACCGTCAAAATAACAACAACAACAACGTCAAATAAACAACAACAACAACAACGTCAAATAAACAACAACAAAAACAACGTCAACAACAACAACAACGTCAAATAAACAACAACAACAACGTCAACAACAACAACAACGTCAAATAAACAACAACAACAACGTCAAATAAACAATAACAACAACAACAATGTCAAATAAACAACAACAACAACAACGTCAAATAAACAACAACAACAACAACGTCAACAACAACAACAACGTCAAATAAACAACAACAACAACAACGTCAAATAAACAACAACAACAACGTCAAATAAACAACAACAACAACAATAACAACAACAACAACAACGTCAAATAAACAACAACAACAACAACGTCAATTAAACAACAACAACAACGTCAAATAAACAACAACAAAAACAACAACAGCATCAACAACAACAAAAATGTCAAATAAACAACAACAACAACAGTATCAACAACAACAACTACGTCAAATAAACAACAACAACAACGTTAAATAAACAATAACAACAACAACAACGTCAAATAAACAACAACAACAACAACTATGTCAACAACAAGAACAACGTCAAATAAACAACAACAACAACAACAACGTCAAATAAACAACAACGTCAAATAAACAACAACAACAAAACCATCAAATAAACAACAACAACAACAACGTCAAATAAACAACAACAACGTCAAATAAACAACAACAAAAACAACGTCAACAACAACAACAATGTCAAATAAACAACAACAACAACAACAACAACGTCAAATAAACAACAACAACAACAACGTCAACAACAACAACAACGTCAAATAAACAACAACAACAACGTCAAATAAACAACAACAACAACAACAACAATAACAACAACAACAACGTCAAATAAACAACAACAACAACAACGTCAATTAAACAACAACAACAACAACAACGTCAAATAAACAACAACAAAAACAATAACAACATCAACAACAACAAAAACGTCAAATAAACAACAACAACAACAACATCAACAACAACAACAACGTCAAATAAACAACAACAACAACAACAACGTCAAATAAACAACAACAACGTCAATAACAACAACAACAACGTCAAAAAAACAACAACGTCAACAACAACAACGTGAAATAAAAACAACAACTATGTCAACAACAACAACAACATCAAATAAACAACAACAACAACAATGTCAACAACAACAACGTCAAATAAACAAAAACAACAATAACAACGTCAAATAAACAACAACAATAACAACACCGTCAAATAATCAACAACAACAACGTCAAAACAACAACAACAATGTTAAATAAACAACAACAACAACGTCAAAAAAACAACAACAACAACGTCAACAACAACAACAACGTCAAATAAACAACAACAACAACAACAACTATGTCAACAACAACAACGTCAAATAAACTACAACAACAACAACAACGTCAACAACAACAACAACGTCAAATAAACAACAACAACAACAACAGCGTCAAATAAACAACAACAACAACACCGTCAAATAAACAACAACAACAACAACAACAACGTCAAATAAACAACAACAACAACAACAACGTCAAATAAACAACAACAAAAACAACGTCAACAACAACAACAACGTCAAATAAACAACAACAACAACAACGTCAACAACAACGTCAAATAAACAACAACATCAACGTCAAATAAACAACAACAACAACACCGTCAAATAAACAACAATAACAACAACGTCAAATAAACAACAACAACAACAATAACAACAACAACAACAACAACAACGTCAAATAAACAACAACAACAACAACAACAACATCAATTAAACAACAACGTCAAATAAACAACAACAAAAACAACAACAACATCAACAACAACAAAAACGTCAAATAAACAACAACAATAACGTCAACAACAACAACTACGTCAAATAAACAAAAACAACAACGTCAAATAAACATAACAACAACAACAACAACGTCAAATAAACAACAACAACAATGTCAAATAAACAACAACAACAACAACACCGTCAACAACAACAACAATGTCAAATAAACAACAACAACAACAACAACACCGTCAACAACAACAACAATGTCAAATAAACAACAACAACAACAGCGTCAAATAAACAACAACAACAACTATGTCAACAACAACAACAACGTCAAATAAACAACAACAACAACAACGTCAAGTAAACAACAACAACAACAACAACAACAACAACAACGTCAAATAAACAACAACAACAACAATGTCAAATAAACAACAACAACAACACCGTCAACAACAACAACAATGTCAAATAAACAACAACAACGTCAAATAAACAACAACAACTATGTCAAATAAACAACAACAACAATAACAACAACAACGTCAAATAAACAACAACAACAACAACAACAACGTCAAATAAACAACAACAACAACAACAACATCAATTAAACAACAACAACAACGTCAAATAAACAACAACAAAAACAACAATAACATCAACAACAACAAAAACGTCAAATAAACAACAACAATAACGTCAACAACAACAACTACGTCAAATAAACAAAAACAACAACGTCAAATAAACATAACAACAACAACAACGTCAAATAAACAACAACAACAACGTCAAATAAACAACAACAACGTCAAATAAACAACAACAACAACAACGTCAAATAAACAACAACAAGAATGTCAAATAAACAACAACAACAACAACACCGTCAACAACAACAACAATGTCAAATAAACAACAACAACAACAACGTCAAATAAACAACAACAACAACAACTATGTCAACAACAACAACGTCAAATAAATAACAACAACAACAACGTCAAGTAAACAACAACAACAACAACAACAACGTCAAATAAACAACAACAACAACAACAATGTCAAATAAACAACAACAACAACAACACCGTCAACAACAATAACAATGTCAAATAAACAACAACAACGTCAAATAAACAACAACAACAACTATGTCAATAACAACAACAACGTCAAATAAACAACAACAACTACGTCAAGTAAATAACCACAACAACAACGTCAAATAAACAACAACAACAACAACATCAAATAAAAAAACGTCAAATTAACAACAACAACAACAACGTCAACAACAACAACAAAGTCAAATAAACCACAACAATAACAATAACAACATCAACAACAACAACAACGTCAAATAAACAACAACAACAACAACAACGTCAACAACGTCAACAACAACGTCAAATAAACAACAACAACAACGTCAAATAAACAATAACAACAACAATGTCAAATAAACAACAACAACAACGTCAAATAAACAACAACAACAACGTCAATAACAACAACAACAACGTCAAATAAACAACAACAACAACGTTAAATAAACAACAACAACAACGTCAAATAAACAACAACAACAACAACAACAATAATAACAACAACGTCAAATAAACAACACCAACAACAACGTTAAATAAACAACAACAACAACGTCAAATAAACAAAAACAAAAACAAAAACATCAAATAAACAACAACAACAACAACAACAACAATAACGTCAGCAACAACAACTACGTCAAATAAATAACAACAACAACGTCAAATAAACAATAACAACAACAACAACGTCAAATAAACAACAACAACAACAACAACAACAACGTCAAATAAACAACAACAATGTCAAATAAAGAACAACAACAACAACAACAACAACGTCAAATAAACAACAACGTCAACAACAACAACAACGTCAAATAAACAACAACAACAACTAAGTCAACAACAACGACAACAACGTCAAATAAACAACAACAACAACAATGTCAAATAAACAACAACAACGTCAACAACAACAACAATGTAAAATAAACAACAACAACAACGTCAAATAAACAACAACAACAACGTCAACAACAACAACAACGTCAAATAAACAACAACAACAACAACTATGTCAACAACAACAACAACGTCAAATAAACAACAATAACAACAACAACAACAACAACGTCAAATAAACAACAACAACAACGTCAAATGAACAACAACAACAACACTGTCAAATAAACAACAACAACAACGTCAAATAAACAACAACAACAACAACGTCAATAAAACAACAATAAAAACAACGTCATCAACAACAACAATGTCAAATAAACAACAACAACAACAACGTCAAATAAACAATAACAACAACGTCAAATAAACAATAACAACAATAACAACAATGTCAAATAAACAACAATAACAACGTCAAATAAACAACAACAACAACAACGTCAACAACAATAACAACGTCAAATAAACAACAACAACAACAACGTCAAATAAACAACAACAACAACAACGTCAAATAAACAACAACAACAACAATAACAACAACAACAACAACAACAACGTCAAATAAACAACAACAACAACATCAATTAAACAACAACGTCAAATAAACAACAACAAAAACAACAACAACATCAAAAACAACAACAAAAACGTCAAATAAACAACAACAATAACGTCAACAACAACAACTACGTCAAATAAACAAAAAACAACAACGTCAAATAAACATAACAACAACAACAACGTCAAATAAACAACAACAACAACGTCAAATAAACAACAACAACGTCAAATAAACAACAACAACAACAACGTCAAATAAACAACAACAACAATGTCAAATAAACAACAACAACAACAACACCGTCAACAACAACAACAATGTCAAATAAACAACAACAACAACAACGTCAAATAAACAACAACAACAATGTCAAATAAACAACAACAACAACAACAACAACAACAACACCGTCAACAACAACAACAATGTCAAATAAACAACAACAACAACAACAACAACACCGTCACCAACAACAACAATGTCAAATAAACAACAACAACAACAGCGTCAAATAAACAACAACAACAACTATGTCAACGACAACAACAACGTCAAATAAACAACAACAACAACAACGTCAAGTAAACAACAACAACAACAACAACAACAACGTCAAATAAACAACAACAACAACAACAATGTCAAATAAACAACAACAACAACACCGTCAACAACAACAACAATGTCAAATAAACAACAACAACGTCAAATAAACAACAACAACCATGTCAAATAAACAACAACAACAATAACAACAACAACGTCAAATAAACAACAACAACAACAACAACAACAACAACAACAACAACGTCAAATAAACAACAACAACAACAACAACATCAATTAAACAACAACAACAACGTCAAATAAACAACAACAAAAACAACAACAACATCAACAACAACAAAAACGTCAAATAAACAACAACAATAACGTCAACAACAACAACTACGTCAAATAAACAAAAACAACAACGACAAATAAACATAACAACAACAACAACGTCAAATAAACAACAACAACAACGTCAAATAAACAACAACAACGTCAAATAAACAACAACAACAACGTCAAATAAACAACAACAACAATGTCAAATAAACAACAACAACAACAACAACACCGTCAACAACAACAACAATGTCAAATAAACAACAACAACAACAGCGTCAAATAAACAACAACAACAACAACTATGTCAACAACAACAACGTCAAATAAATAACAACAACAACAACGTCAAGTAAACAACAACAACAACAACAACAACAACGTCAAATAAACAACAACAACAACAATGTCAAATAAACAACAACAACAACAACACCGTCAACAACAACAACAATGTCAAATAAACAACAACAACGTCAAATAAACAACAACAACAACTATGTCAATAACAACAACAACGTCAAATAAACAACAACAACTACGTCAAGTAAATAACCACAACAACAACAACAACGTCAAATAAACAACAACAACAACAACATCAAATAAAAAAACAACAACAACAACGTCAAATTAACAACAACAACAACAACGTCAACAACAACAACAAAGTCAAATAAACAACAACAAAAACAATAACAACATCAACAACAACAACAACGTCATATAAACAACAACAACAACAACAACGTCAACAACGTCAACAACAACGTCAAATAAACAACAACAACAACGTCAAATAAACAATAACAACAACAATGTCAAATAAACAACAACAACAACGTCAAATAAACAACAACAACAACGTCAATAACAACAACAACAACGTCAAATAAACAACAACAACAACGTTAAATAAACAACAACAACAACGTCAAATAAACAACAACAACAACAATAATAACAACAACGTCAAATAAACAACACCAACAACAACGTTAAATAAACAACAACAACAACGTCAAATAAACAAAAACAAAAACAAAAACATCAAATAAACAACAACAACAACAACAACAACATCAGCAACAACAACTACGTCAAATAAATAACAACAACAACGTCAAATAAACAATAACAACAACAACAACGTCAAATAAACAACAACAACAACGTCAAATAAACAACAACAATGTCAAATAAAGAAAACAACAACAACAACAACGTCAAATAAACAACAACGTCAACAACAACAACAACGTCAAATAAACAACAACAACAACTAAGTCAACAACAACGACAACAACGTCAAATAAACAACAACAACAACAACGTCAAATAAACAACAACAACAACAACGTCAACAACAACAACAACAACAATGTCAAATAAACAACAACAACGTCAACAACAACAACAATGTAAAATAAACAACAACAACAACGTCAAATAAACAACAACAACAACGTCAACAACAACAACAACGTCAAATAAACAACAACAACAACGTCAACAACAACAACAACGTCAAATAAACAACAACAACAACAACTATGTCAACAACAACAACAACAACGTCAAATAAACAACAATAACAACAACAACAACAACGTCAAATAAACAACAACAACAACGTCAAATGAACAACAACAACAACACTGTCAAATAAACAACAACAACAACGTCAAATAAACAACAACAACAACGTCAATAAAACAACAATAAAAACAACATCAACAACAACAACAACGTCAAATAAACAACAACAACAACAACGTCAAATAAACAATAACAACAACGTCAAATAAACAATAACAACAATAACAACAATGTCAAATAAACAACAATAACAACGTCAAATAAACAACAACAACAACAACGTCAACAACAACAACAACGTCAAATAAACAACAACAACAACAACAACGTCAAATAAACAACAACAACAACAACGTCAAATAAACAACAACAACAACAACAATAACAACAACAACAACAACAACGTCAAATAAACAACAACAACAACAACAACATCAATTAAACAACAACGTCAAATAAACAACAACAAAAACAACAACAACATCAACAACAAGAAAAACGTCAAATAAACAACAACAACAACAACGTCAAATAAACAATAACAACAACGTCAAATAAACAATAACAACAATAACAACAATGTCAAATAAACAACAATAACAACGTCAAATAAACAACAACAACAACAACGTCAACAACAACAACAACGTCAAATAAACAACAACAACAACAACGTCAAATAAACAACAACAACAACAACAACGTCAAATAAACAACAACAACAACAATAACAACAACAACAACAACAACAACGTCAAATAAACAACAACAACAACAACAACATCAATTAAACAACAACGTCAAATAAACAACAACAAAAACAACAACAACATCAACAACAACAAAAACGTCAAATAAACAACAACAATAACGTCAACAACAACAACTACGTCAAATAAACAAAAACAACAACGTCAAATAAACATAACAACAACAACAACAACGTCAAATAAACAACAACAACAACGTCAAATAAACAACAACAACGTCAAATAAACAACAACAACAACGTCAAATAAACAACAACAACAATGTCAAATAAACAACAACAACAACAACACCGTCAACAACAACAACAATGTCAAATAAACAACAACAACAACAACAATGTCAAATAAACAACAACAACAACAACAACACCGTCAACAACAACAACAATGTCAAATAAACAACAACAACAACAGCGTCAAATAAACAACAACAACAACTATGTCAACAACAACAACAACGTCAAATAAACAACAACAACAACAACGTCAAGTAAACAACAACAACAACAACAACAACAACGTCAAATAAACAACAACAACAACAATGTCAAATAAACAACAACAACAACACCGTCAACAACAACAACAATGTCAAATAAACAACAACAACGTCAAATAAACAACAACAACCATGTCAAATAAACAACAACAACAATAACAACAACAACGTCAAATAAACAACAACAACAACAACAACAACAACAACAACAACAACAACGTCAAATAAACAACAACAACAACAACAACATCAATTAAACAACAACAACAACGTCAAATAAACAACAACAAAAACAACAACAACATCAACAACAACAAAAACGTCAAATAAACAACAACAATAACGTCAACAACAACAACTACGTCAAATAAACAAAAACAACAACGTCAAATAAACATAACAACAACAACGTCAAATAAACAACAACAACAATGTCAAATAAACAACAACAACAACAACAACAACACCGTCAACAACAACAACAATGTCAAATAAACAACAACAACAACAGCGTCAAATAAACAACAACAACAACAACTATGTCAACAACAACAACGTCAAATAAATAACAACAACAACAACGTCAAGTAAACAACAACAACAACAACAACAACAACGTCAAATAAACAACAACAACAACAATGTCAAATAAACAACAACAACAACAACACCGTCAACAACAACAACAATGTCAAATAAACAACAACAACGTCAAATAAACAACAACAACAACTATGTCAATAACAACAACAACGTCAAATAAACAACAACAACTACGTCAAGTAAATAACCACAACAACAACAACAACGTCAAATAAACAACAACAACAACAACATCAAATAAAAAAACAACAACAACAACGTCAAATTAACAACAACAACAACAACGTCAACAACAACAACAAAGTCAAATAAACAACAACAAAAACAATAACAACATCAACAACAACAACAACGTCATATAAACAACAACAACAACAACAACGTCAACAACGTCAACAACAACGTCAAATAAACAACAACAACAACGTCAAATAAACAATAACAACAACAATGTCAAATAAACAACAACAACAACGTCAAATAAACAACAACAACAACGTCAATAACAACAACAACAACGTCAAATAAACAACAACAACAACGTTAAATAAACAACAACAACAACGTCAAATAAACAACAACAACAACAATAATAACAACAACGTCAAATAAACAACACCAACAACAACGTTAAATAAACAACAACAACAACGTCAAATAAACAAAAACAAAAACAAAAACATCAA
Source organism: Vicia faba (assembly GCA_948472305.1). Taxonomy (NCBI): domain Eukaryota; kingdom Viridiplantae; phylum Streptophyta; class Magnoliopsida; order Fabales; family Fabaceae; genus Vicia; species Vicia faba. The sequence continues at coordinate 247,795,500 of OX451739.1, forward strand.
ATAAACAACAACAACAACAACAACAACGTCAGCAACAACAACTACGTCAAATAAATAACAACAACAACGTCAAATAAACAATAACAACAACAACAACGTCAAATAAACAACAACAACAACGTCAAATAAACAACAACAATGTCAAATAAAGAACAACAACAACAACAACAACGTCAAATAAACAACAACGTCAACAACAACAACAACGTCAAATAAACAACAACAACAACTAAGTCAACAACAACGACAACAACGTCAAATAAACAACAACAACAACAACGTCAAATAAACAACAACAACAACAACGTCAACAACAACAACAACAACAATGTCAAATAAACAACAACAACGTCAACAACAACAACAATGTAAAATAAACAACAACAACAACGTCAAATAAACAACAACAACAACGTCAACAACAACAACAACGTCAAATAAACAACAACAACAACGTCAACAACAACAACAACGTCAAATAAACAACAACAACAACAACTATGTCAACAACAACAACAACAACGTCAAATAAACAACAATAACAACAACAACAACAACAACGTCAAATAAACAACAACAACAACGTCAAATGAACAACAACAACAACACTGTCAAATAAACAACAACAACAACGTCAAATAAACAACAACAACAACAACGTCAATAAAACCACAATAAAAACAACATCAACAACAACAACAACGTCAAATAAACAACAACAACAACAACGTCAAATAAACAATAACAACAACGTCAAATAAACAATAACAACAATAACAACAATGTCAAATAAACAACAATAACAACGTCAAATAAACAACAACAACAACAACGTCAACAACAACAACAACGTCAAATAAACAACAACAACAACAACGTCAAATAAACAACAACAACAACAACGTCAAATAAACAACAACAACAACAATAACAACAACAACAACAACAACGTCAAATAAACAACAACAACAACAACAACATCAATTAAACAACAACGTCAAATAAACAACAACAAAAACAACAACAACATCAACAACAAGAAAAACGTCAAATAAACAACAACAACAACAACGTCAAATAAACAATAACAACAACGTCAAATAAACAATAACAACAATAACAACAATGTCAAATAAACAACAATAACAACGTCAAATAAACAACAACAACAACAACGTCAACAACAACAACAACGTCAAATAAACAACAACAACAACAACGTCAAATAAACAACAACAACAACAACGTCAAATAAACAACAACAACAACAATAACAACAACAACAACAACAACAACGTCAAATAAACAACAACAACAACAACATCAATTAAACAACAACGTCAAATAAACAACAACAAAAACAACAACAACATCAACAACAACAAAAACGTCAAATAAACAACAACAATAACGTCAACAACAACAACTACGTCAAATAAACAAAAACAACAACGTCAAATAAACATAACAACAACAACAACAACGTCAAATAAACAACAACAACAACGTCAAATAAACAACAACAACGTCAAATAAACAACAACAACAATGTCAAATAAACAACAACAACAACAACACCGTCAACAACAACAACAATGTCAAATAAACAACAACAACAACAACAATGTCAAATAAACAACAACAACAACAACAACACCGTCAACAACAACAACAATGTCAAATAAACAACAACAACAACAGCGTCAAATAAACAACAACAACAACTATGTCAACAACAACAACAACGTCAAATAAACAACAACAACAACAACGTCAAGTAAACAACAACAACAACAACAACAACAACGTCAAATAAACAACAACAACAACAATGTCAAATAAACAACAACAACAACACCGTCAACAACAACAACAATGTCAAATAAACAACAACAACGTCAAATAAACAACAACAACCATGTCAAATAAACAACAACAACAATAACAACAACAACGTCAAATAAACAACAACAACAACAACAACAACAACAACAACAACAACGTCAAATAAACAACAACAACAACAACAACATCAATTAAACAACAACAACAACGTCAAATAAACAACAACAAAAACAACAACAACATCAACAACAACAAAAACGTCAAATAAACAACAACAATAACGTCAACAACAACAACTACGTCAAATAAACAAAAACAACAACGTCAAATAAACATAACAACAACAACAACGTCAAATAAACAACAACAACAACGTCAAATAAACAACAACAACGTCAAATAAACAACAACAACAACGTCAAATAAACAACAACAACAATGTCAAATAAACAACAACAACAACAACACCGTCAACAACAACAACAACGTCAAATAAACAACAACAACAACAGCGTCAAATAAACAACAACAACAACTATGTCAACAACAACAACGTCAAATAAATAACAACAACAACAACGTCAAGTAAACAACAACAACAACAACAACAACAACAACAACAACGTCAAATAAACAACAACAACAACAATGTCAAATAAACAACAACAACAACAACACCGTCAACAACAACAACAATGTCAAATAAACAACAACAACGTCAAATAAACAACAACAACAACTATGTCAATAACAACAACAACGTCAAATAAACAACAACAACTACGTCAAGTAAATAACCACAACAACAACAACAACGTCAAATAAATAACAACAACAACAACATCAAATAAAAAAACAACAACAACAACGTCAAATTAACAACAACAACAACAACGTCAACAACAACAACAAAGTCAAATAAACAACAACAAAAACAATAACAACATCAACAACAACAACAACGTCAAATAAACAACAACAACAACAACAACGTCAACAACGTTAACAACAACGTCAAATAAACAACAACAACAACGTCAAATAAACAATAACAACAACAATGTCAAATAAACAACAACAACAACGTCAAATAAACAACAACAACAACGTCAATAACAACAACAACAACGTCAAATAAACAACAACAACAACGTTAAATAAACAACAACAACAACGTCAAATAAACAACAACAACAACAATAATAACAACAACGTCAAATAAACAACACCAACAACAACGTTAAATAAACAACAACAACAACGTCAAATAAACAAAAACAAAAACAAAAACATCAAATAAACAACAACAACAACAACAACAACAACGTCAGCAACAACAACTACGTCAAATAAATAACAACAACAACGTCAAATAAACAATAACAACAACAACAACGTCAAATAAACAACAACAACAACGTCAAATAAACAACAACAATGTCAAATAAGGAACAACAACAACAACAACAACGTCAAATAAACAACAACGTCAACAACAACAACAACGTCAAATAAACAACAACAACAACTAAGTCAACAACAACGACAACAACGTCAAATAAACAACAACAACAACAACAACGTCAAATAAACAACAACAACAACAACGTCAACAACAACAACAACAACAATGTCAAATAAACAACAACAACGTCAACAACAACAACAACAATGTAAAATAAACAACAACAACAACGTCAAATAAACAACAACAACAACGTCAACAACAACAACAACGTCAAATAAACAACAACAACAACAACTATGTCAACAACAACAACAACAACGTCAAATAAACAACAATAACAACAACAACAACAACAACAACGTCAAATAAACAACAACAACAACGTCAAATGAACAACAACAACAACACTGTCAAATAAACAACAACAACAACGTCAAATAAACAACAACAACAACAACGTTAATAAAACAACAATAAAAACAACGTCAACAACAACAACAACGTCAAATAAACAACAACAACAACAACGTCAAATAAACAATAACAACAACGTCAAATAAACAATAACAACAATAACAACAATGTCAAATAAACAACAATAACAACGTCAAATAAACAACAACAACAACAACGTCAACAACAACAACGTCAAATAAACAACAACAACAACAACGTCAAATAAACAACAACAACAACAACGTCAAATAAACAACAACAACAACAACAACAATAACAACAACAACAACAACAACGTCAAATAAACAACAACAACAACAACATCAATTAAACAACAACGTCAAATAAACAACAACAAAAACAACAACAACATCAACAACAACAAAAACGTCAAATAAACAACAACAATAACGTCAACAACAACAACTACGTCAAATAAACAAAAACAACAACGTCAAATAAACATAACAACAACAACAACGTCAAATAAACAACAACAACAACGTCAAATAAACAACAACAACGTCAAATAAACAACAACAACAACGTCAAATAAACAACAACAACAATGTCAAATAAACAACAACAACAACAACACCGTCAACAACAACAACAATGTCAAATAAACAACAACAACAACAGCGTCAAATAAACAACAACAACTATGTCAACAACAACAACAACGTCAAATAAACAACAACAACAACAACAACAACGTCAAGTAAACAACAACAACAACAACAACGTCAAATAAACAACAACAACAACAATGTCAAATAAACAACAACAACAACAACACCGTCAACAACAACAACAATGTCAAATAAACAACAACAACGTCAAATAAACAACAACAACAACTATGTCAAATAAACAACAACAACAACATAACAACAACAACGTCAAATAAACAACAACAACAACAACAATAATAACAACAACAACAACAACGTCAAATAAACAACAACAAAAACAACAACAACATCAACAACAACAAAAACGTCAAATAAACAACAACAATAACGTCAACAACAACAACTACATCAAATAAACAAAAACAACAACGTCAAATAAACATAACAACAACAACAATGTCAAATAAACAACAACAACAACAACAACGTCAAATAAACAACAACAACGTCAAATAAACAACAACAACAACAACGTCAAATAAACAACAACAACAATGTCAAATAAACAACAACAACAACAACAACACCGTCAACAACAACAACAACAACACCGTCAACAACAACAACAATGTCAAATAAACAACAACAACAACAACAGCGTCAAATAAACAACAACAACAACACCAACGTCAAATAAACAACAACAACAACAACAATGTCAAATAAACAACAACAACAACATCGTCAACAAGAACAACAATGTCAAATAAACAACAACAACAACAACAGTGTCAAATAAACAACAACAACAACAACAACAACGTCAAATAAACAACAACAACAACAACAATGTCAAATAAACAACAACAAAAA
>OX451739.1:247805776-247840776 GCA_948472305.1 Vicia faba
TAAACAACAACACCAATAACAACGTCAAATAAACAACAACAACAACAACACCGTCAAATAAACAACAACAACAACGTCAAATAAACAACAACAACAACAACGTCAAATAAACAACAACAACAACAACAACGTCAAATAAACAATAACAACAACAACGTCAAATAAACAACAACAACAACAACGTTAAATAAACAACAACACCAATAACAACGTCAAATAAACAACAACAACAACAACAACGTCAAATAAACAACAACAACAACGTCAAATAAACAACAACAACAACAACAACAACAACAATGTCAACAACAACAACGTCAAATAAACAACAACAACTATGTCAACAACAACAACAACGTCAAATAAACAACAACAACAACAACAACGTCAAATAAACAACAACGTCAAATAAACAACAACAACAACACCGTCAAATAAACAACAACAACAACGTCAAATAAATAACAACAACAACATCAAATAAAGAACAACAAAAACAACGTCAACAACAACAACAATGTCAAATAAACAACAACAACGTCAAATAAACAACAACAACAACAACAACAACAACAACGTCAACAACAACAACAACAACGTCAAATAAACAACAACAACAACGTCAAATAAACAACAACAACAACAACGTAAAATAAACAATAACAACAACAACAATAACAACAACAACAACGTCAAATAAACAACAACAACAACGTCAATTAAACAACAACAACAACAACAACGTCAAATAAACAACAACAAAAACAATAACAACATCAACAACAACAAAAACGTCAAATAAACAACAACAACAACATCAACAACAACATCAACAACAACAACAACGTCAAATAAACAACAACAACAACGTCAATGAAACAATAACAACAACAACAACGTCAACAACAACAACGTCAAATAAACAACAACAACGTCAAATAAACAACAACAACGTCAAATCAACAACAAAAACAACGTCAACAACAACAACAACAATGTCAAATAAACAACAACAACAACAATAACAACAACGTCGACAACAACAACTACGTCAAATAAACAACAACAACGTAAAATAAACAACAAAAACAACTATGTCAACAACAACAACAACGTCAAATAAACAACAACATCAACAACGTCAAATAAACAACAACAACAACACCAACGTCAATAACAACAACAATGTCAAGTAAACAACAACAACAACAACAACGTCAAATAAACAACAACAACAACAACGTCAATAACAACAACAACAACGTCAAAAAACAACAACGTCAACAACAACAAATACGTGAAATAAAAACAACAACTATGTCAACAACAACAACATCAAATAAACAACAACAACAACAACGTCAACAACAACAACATCAAATAAACAAAAAAACAATAACAACGTCAAATAAACAACAACAACAACACCGTCAAATAAACAACCACAACAACGTCAAATAAACAACAACAACAATGTTAAATAAACAACAACAACAACGTCAAATAAACAACAACAACAACGTCAACAACAACAACAACAACGTCAAGTAAACAACAACAACAACAACTATGTCAACAACAACAACAACGTCAAATAAACAACAACAACAACAACGTCAAAAATAAGAACAACGTCAAATAAACAACAACAACAACAACGTCAAATAAACAACAACAACAACACCGTCAAATAAACAACAACAACAACGTCAAATAAACAACAACAACAACAACGTCAAATAAACAACAACAACAACAACGTCAAATAAACAACAACAAAAACAACGTCAACAACAACAACGTCAAATAAACAACAACAACAACAACAATGTCAACAACAACAACAACGTCAAATAAACAACAACAACAACAACGTCAAATAAACAATAACAACAACAACAACAACAATGTCAAATAAACAACAACAACAACAACATCAAATAAACAACAACAACAACAACAACAACAACAACAACGTAAAAAAACAACAACAACGTCAAATAAACAACAACAACAACGTCAAATAAACAACAACAACAACGTCAACAATGTCAAATAAACAACAACAACAACAACAACATCAAATAAACAATAACAACAACAACAATAACAACAACAACAACAACAACGTCAAATAAACAACAACAACAACAACAACGTCAATTAAACAACAACAACAACGTCAAATAAACAACAACAAAAACAATAACAACATCAACAACAACAAAAACGTCAAATAAACAACAACAACAACAACAACATCAACAACAACAACTACGTCAAATAAACAACAACAACGTCAAATAAACAATAACAACAACAACAACGTCAACAACAACAACGTCAAATAAACAACAACAACAACGTCAAGTAAATAAAAACAACAACAACAACGTCAAATAAACAACAACAACAACAACAACATCAAATAAAAAAACAACAACAACAACGTCAAATAAACAACAACAACAACAACAATGTCAACAACAACAACAACGTCAAATAAACCACAACAACAACAACGTCAATAACTACAACAACAACGTCAAATAAACAACAACAACAACGTCAAATAAACAACAACAACAACAACGTCAACAACAACAACAACAACGTCAAATAAACAACAACAACAACGCCAACAACAACAACAACGTCAAATAAACAACAACAACGTCAACAACGTCAACAACAACGTCAAATAAACAACAACAACAACAACGTCAAGTAAACAACAACAACAACGTCAAATAAACAACAACAACAACAACGTCAACAACAACAATAACAACGTCAAATAAACAACAACAACAACAACTATGTCAACAACAACAACAACGTCAAATAAACAACAACAACAACGTCAAATAAACAACAACGTCAAATAAACAACAACAACAACAACACCGTCAAATAAACAACAACAACGTCAAATAAATAACAACAACAACAACAACGTCAAATAAATAACAACAACAACGTCAAATAAACAACAACAAAAACAACGTCAACAACAACAACAACAATGTCTAATAAACAACAACAACAACGTCAAATAAACAACAACAACAACAACAACAACGTCAACAACAACAACAACGTCAAATAAACAACAACAACAACAACGTCAAATAAACAATAACAACAACAACAACGTCAACAACAACAACCTCAAATAAACAACAACAACAACAACAACGTCAATAACAACAACAACGTCAAATAAACAACAACAACGTCAAATAAACAAAAACAACAACGTCAACAACAACAACAACAACGTCAAATAAACAACAACAACAACGTCAACAACGTCAACAACAACGTCAAATAAACAACAACAACAACAACAACAACAACAACGTCAAATAAACAATAACAACAACAATGTCAAATAAACAACAACAACAACGTCAAATAAACAAAAAAACCACAACGTCAATAACAACAACAACAACAACGTCAAATAAACAACAACAACAACAACGTCAAATAAACAACAACAACAACAATAATAACAACAACAACAACAACAACGTCAAATAAACAACAACAACAACAACATCAACAACGTCAAATAAACAAAAACAAAAACAACAACAACATCAACAACAACAAAAACGTCAAATAAACAACAACAACAACTTCAACAACAACAACTACGTCAAATAAATAACAACAACAACGTCAAATAAACAATAACAACAACAACAACGTCAAATAAACAACAACAACAACGTCAAATAAACAACAACAACGTTAAATAAAGAACAACAACAACAACAACAATGTCAAATAAATAACAACAACGTCAACAATAACAACAACAACACTGTCAACAACAACAACAATACCAAATAAACAACAACAACAACGTCAAATAAACAACAACAACAACGTCAACAACAACAACGTGAAATAAACAACAACGTCAACAACAACAACGTGAAATAAACAACAACGTCAACAACAACAACGTGAAATAAACAACAACAACTATGTCAACAACAACAACAACTTCAAATAAACAACAACAACAACAACAATGTCACTAACAACAACAACAACGTCAAATAAAAAACAACAACAATAACAACGTCAAATAAACAACAACAACACCGTCACATAAACAACAACAACAACGTCAAATAAACAACAACAACAACAACGTCAAATAAACAACAACAACAACGTCAAATAAACAACAACAACAACAACAACAACGTCAACAACAACAACAACGTCAAATAAACAACAACAACAACAACTATGTCAACAACAACAACAACGTCAAATAAACAACAACAACAACAACGTCAAATAAACAACAACGTCAAATAAACAACAACAACAACAACGTCAAATAAACAACAACAACAACAACGTCAACAACGTCAACAACAACGTCAAATAAAGAACAACAACAACAACGTCAAATAAACAATAACAACAACAATGTCAAATAAACAACAACAACAACAACAACAACGTCAAATAAACAACAACAACAACAACGTCAATAACAACAACAACAACAACGTCAAATAAACAACAACAACAACAACAACGTCAAATAAACAACAACAACAACGTCAAATAAACAACAACAACAACAACGTCAATTAAACAACAACAACAACAACGTCAAATAAACAACAACAACAACGTCAAATAAACAACAACAACAACAACAATAACAATAACAACATCAAATAAACAACAACAACAACAACAACAACGTCAAATGAACAACAACAACAACGTCAATTAAACAACAACAACAACGTCAAATAAACAACAATAAAAACAATAACAACATCAACAACAACAAAAACGTCAAATAAATAACAACAACAACAACATCAACAACAACAACAACGTCAAATAAACAACAACAACAACGTCAAATAAACAATAACAACAACAACAACGTCAACAACAACAACGTCAAATAAACAACAAAAACAACGTCAACAACAACAACAAAAATGTCAAATAAACAACAATAACAACAATAACAACAACGTCGACAACAACAACTACGTCAAATAAACAACAACAACAACGTAAAATAAACAACAAAAACAACTATGTCAACAACAACAACAACGTCAAATAAACAACAACATCAACAACGTCAAATAAACAACAACAACAACAACGTCAATAACAACAACAATGTCAAGTAAACAACATCAACAACAACGTCAAATAAACAACAACAACAACAACGTCAATAACAACAACAACAACGTTAAAAAAACAACAACGTCAACAACAACAACAACGTGAAATAAAAACAACAACTATGTCAACAACAACAACATCAAATAAACAACAACAACAACAACAACGTCAACAACAACAACGTCAAATAAACAAAAAAAACAATAACAACGTCAAATAACAACAACAACACCGTCAAATAAACAACAACAACAACGTCAAATAAACAACAACAACAACGTTAAATAAACAACAACAACAACGTCAAATAAACAACAACAACAACGTCAAATAAACAACAACAACAACAACGTCAACAACAACAACAACAACAACAACAACGTCAAATAAACAACAACAACAACAACAACAATGTCAACAACAACAACAACAACGTCAAATAAACAACAACAACAACAACTATGTCAACAACAACAACAACGTCAAATAAACAACAACAACAACAACAACGTCAAATAAACAACAACGTCAAATAAACAACAACAACAACACCGTCAAATAAACAACAACAACAACGTCAAATAAATAACAACAACAACGTCAAATAAACAATAACAACAACAACAACGTCAACAACAACGTCAAATAAACAACAACAACGTCAAATAAACAACAACAACGTCAAATAAACAACAAAAACAACGTCAACAACAACAATAACAACAATGTCAAATAAACAACAACAACGTCGACAACAACAACTACGTAAAATAAACAACAACAACAACGTAAAATAAACAACAAAAACAACTATGTCAACAACAACAACAACGTCAAATAAACAACAACATCAACAACGTCAAATAAACAACAACAACAACAACGTCAATAACAACAACAATGTCAAGTAAACAACAACAACAACAACGTCAAATAACCAACAACAACAACAACAACAACGTCAATAACAACAACAACAACGTCAAAAAAACAACAACGTCAACAACAACAAATACGTGAAATAAAAACAACAACTATGTCAACAACAACAACATCAAATAAACAACAACAACAACAACGTCAACAACAACAACGTCAAATAAACAAAAAAAAAACAATAACAACGTCAAATAAACAACAACAACAACACCGTCAAATAAACAACCACAACAACGTCAAATAAACAACAACAACAATGTTAAATAAACAACAACAACAACAACGTCAACAACAACAACAACAACAACGTCAAATAAACAACAACAACAACAACTATGTCAACAACAACAACAACGTCAAATAAACAACAACAACAACAACAACAACGTCAACAACAAGAACAACGTCAAATAAACAACAACAACAACAACGTCAAATAAACAACAACAACAACACCGTCAAATAAACAACAACAACAACAACGTCAAATAAACAACAACAACAACAACAACAACAACGTCAAATAAACAACAACAACAACAACGTCAAATAAACAACAACAAAAACAACGTCAACAACAACAACGTCAAATAAACAACAACAACAACAATGTCAACAACAACAACAACGTCAAATAAACAACAACAACAACGTCAAATAAACAATAACAACAACAACAACAATGTCAAATAAACAACAACAACAACATCAAATAAACAACAACATCAACAACAACGTCAACAACAACAACAACGTCAAATAAACAACAACAACAACAACGTCAAATAAACAATAACGACAACAACGTCAAATAAACAATAACAACAACAACAATAACAACAACAACAACAACGTCAAATAAACAACAACAACATCAATTAACAATAACAATAAACAACAACAACAACAACAACGTCAAATAAACAACAACAACAACAACAACGTCAAATAAACAACAACAACAACACCGTCAAATAAACAACAACAACAACGTCAAATAAACAACAACAACAACAACGTCAAATAAACAACAACAACAACGTCAAATAAACAACAACGTCAAATAAACAACAACAACAACACCGTCAAATAAACAACAACAACAACAACAACGTCAAATAAATAACAACAACAACGTCAAATAAACAACAACAAAAACAACGTCAACAACAACAACAATGTCAAATAACAACAACAACGTCAAACAAACAACAACATCAACAACAACGTCAACAACAACAACAACGTCAAATAAACAACAACAACAACAACGTCAAATAAACAATAACAACAACAACGTCAAATAAACAATAACAACAACAACAATAACAACAACAACAACAACAACGTCAAATAAACAACAACAACATCAATTAACAATAACAATAAACAACAACAACAACAACAACGTCAAATAAACAACAACAACAAGAACAACGTCAAATAAACAACAACAACAACAACGTCAAATAAACAACAACAACAACACCGTCAAATAAACAACAACAACAACGTCAAATAAACAACAACAACAACGTCAAATAAACAACAACAAAAACAACGTCAACAACAACAACAACGTCAAATAAACAACAACAACAACAACGTCAACAACAACAACAACAACGTCAAATAAATAACAACAACAACGTCAAATAAACAATAACAACAACAACAATGTCAAATAAACAACAACAACAACAACAACGTCAAATAAACAACAACAACAATAACAACGTCAAATAAACAACAACAACAACGTCAAATAAACAACAACAACAACAACGTCAAATAAACAACAACAACAATGTTAAATAAACAACAACAACAACGTCAAATAAACAACAACAACAACGTCAACAACAACAACAACAACGTCAAATAAACAACAACAACAACAACTATGTCAACAACAACAACAACGTCAAATAAACAACAACAACAACAACGTGAACAACAAGAACAACGTCAAATAAACAACAACAACAACAACAACAACAACAACAACAACGTCAAATAAACAACAACAACAACACCGTCAAATAAACAACAACAACAACAACGTCAAATAAACAACAAAAACGTCAAATAAACAACAACAAAAACAACGTCAACAACAACAACAACGTCAAATAAACAACAACAACAACAACGTCAACAACAACAACAACGTCAAATAAACAACAACAACAACGTCAAATAAACAATAATAACAACAACAACAATGTGAAATAAACAACAACAACAACGTCAAATAAACAACAACAACAACAATAACAACGTCAACAACAATAACAACAACGTCAAATAAACAACAACAACAACAACAACAACGTTAAATAAACAACAACAACAACAACGTCAAGTAAACAACAACAACAACAACAATAACAACAACAACAACAACGTCAAATAAAAAACAACAACAACAACGTCAATTAAACAATAACAACGTCAAATAAACAACAACAAAAACAACAACAACATCAACAACAACAAAAGCGTCAAATAAACAACAACAACAACAACATCAACAACAACAACTACGTCAAATAAACAACAACAACAACGTTAAATAAACAACAACAACAACAACGTGAAATAAACAAAAACAACAACTATGTCAACAACAACAACAACGTCAAATAAACAACAACAACAACGTCAAATAAACAACAACGTCAAATAAACAACAACAACAACACTGTCAAATAAACAACAACAACAACGTCAAATAAACAACAACAAAAACAATGTCAACAACAACAACAATGTCAAATAAACAACAACAACAACGTCAAATAAACAACAACAATAACAACAACAACAACGTCAACAACAACAACAACGTCAAATAAACAACAACAACAACGTCAAATAAACAACAACAACAACGTCAAATAAACAACAACAACAACAACAATAACAACAACAACAACGTCAAATAAACAACAACAACAACAACGTCAATTAAACAACAACATCAACAACGTCAAATAAACAACAATAACAACATCAACAACAACAAAAACGTCAAATAAACAACAACAACAACAACAACTACTACGTCAAATAAACAACAACAACAACGTCAAATAAACAATAACAACAACAACAACGTCAACAGCAACAACGTCAAATAAACAACAACAACAACGTCAAATAAACAACAACAACGTCAAATAAACAACAAAAACAACGTCAACAACAACAACAATGTCAAATAAACAACGACAACAACAATAACAACAACGTCGACAACAACAACTTCGTCAAATAAACAACAACAACGTAAAATAAACAACAAAAACAATTATGTCAACAAGAACAACAACGTCAAATAAACAACAACATCAACAACGTCAAATAAACAACAACAACAACGTCAATAACAACAACAATGTCAAGTAAACAACAACAACAACAACAACGTCAAATAAACAACAACAACGTCAATAACAACAACAACAACGTCAAAAAAACAACAACGTCAACAACAACAACGTGAAATAAAAACAACAATTATGTCAACAACAACAACAACATCAAATAAACAACAACAACAACAACAACAACAACATCAACAACAACAACGTCAAATAAACAAAAACAACAATAACAACGTCAAATAAACAACAACAATAACAACACCGTCAAATAAACAACAACAACAACAACAACGTCAAATAAACAACAACAACAATGTTAAATAAACAACAACAACAACGTCAAATAAACAACAACAACAACGTCAACAACAACAACAACAACAACAACTATGTTAACAACAACAACGTCAAATAAACAACAACAACAACAACGTCAACAACAACAACGTCAAATAAACAACAACAACAACAGCGTCAAATAAACAACAACAACAACACCGTCAAATAAACAACAACAACAACAACGTCAAATAACCAACAACAACAACAATGTCAAATAAACAACAACAAAAACAACGTCAACAACAACAACAACGTCAAATAAACAACAACAACAACAACAACGTCAACAACAACAACAACGTCAAATAAACAACAACAACAACGTCAAATAAACAACAATAACAACAACGTCAAATAAACAACAACAACAACAACAACAGCGTCAACAACAACAACAACATCAAATAAACAACAACAACAACGTCAAATAAACAACAACAACAACAACGTCAAATAAACAACAACAACAACGTCAAATAAACAACAACAACAACAACGTCAATTAAACAACAACAACGTCAAATAAACAACAAAAACAACGTCAACAACAACAACAACAATGTCAAATAAACAACAACAACAACAATAACAACAACGTCGACAACAACAACTACGTCAAATAAACAACAACAACGTAAAATAAACAACAAAAACAATTATGTCAACAACAACAACAACGTCAAATAAACAACAACATCAACAACGTCAAATAAACAACAACAACAACAACGTCAAATAAACAACAACAACAACAACGTCAACAACAACAACAACGTCAAATAAACAACAACAACAACGTCAAATAAACAACAACAACAACAACAACAACAACGTCAAATAAACAACAACAATAACAACAATAACAACAACAACAACGTCAAATAAACAACAACAACAACAACGTCAATTAAACAACAACAACAACAACGTCAAATAAACAACAACAACAACGTCAAATAAACAACAACAACAACAACAATAACAATAACAACGTCAAATAAACAACAACAACAACAACAACAACGTCAAATGAACAACAACAACAACGTCAATTAAACAACAACAACAACGTCAAATAAACAACAATAAAAACAATAACAACATCAACAACAACAAAAACGTCAAATAAATAACAACAACAACAACATCAACAACAACAACTACGTCAAATAAACAACAACAACAACGTCAAATAAACAATAACAACAACAACAACGTCAACAACAACAACGTCAAATAAACAACAAAAACAACGTCAACAACAACAACAAAAATGTCAAATAAACAACAATAACAACAATAACAACAACGTCGACAACAACAACTACGTCAAATAAACAACAACAACAACGTAAAATAAACAACAAAAACAACTATGTCAACAACAACAACAACGTCAAATAAACAACAACATCAACAACGTCAAATAAACAACAACAACAACAACGTCAATAACAACAACAATGTCAAGTAAACAACATCAACAACAACGTCAAATAAACAACAACAACAACAACGTCAATAACAACAACAACAACGTTAAAAAAACAACAACGTCAACAACAACAACAACGTGAAATAAAAACAACAACTATGTCAACAACAACAACATCAAATAAACAACAACAACAACAACAACAACGTCAACAACAACAACGTCAAATAAACAAAAAAAACAATAACAACGTCAAATAACAACAACAACACCGTCAAATAAACAACAACAACAACGTCAAATAAACAACAACAACAACAATGTTAAATAAACAACAACAACAACGTCAAATAAACAACAACAACAACAACGTCAACAACAACAACAACAACAACAACGTCAAATAAACAACAACAACAACAGCAACGTCAAATAAACAACAACAACAACACCGTCAAAATAACAACAACAACAACGTCAAATAAACAACAACAACAACAACGTCAAATAAACAACAACAAAAACAACGTCAACAACAACAACAACGTCAAATAAACAACAACAACAACAACGTCAACAACAACAACAACAATGTCAAATAAACAACAACAACAACAACGTCAAATAAACAACAACAACAACAACGTCAACAACAACAACAACGTCAAATAAACAACAACAACAACAACAACAACGTCAAATAAACAACAACAACAACGTCAAATAAACAACAACAACAACAATAACAACAACAACAACAACGTCAAATAAACAACAACAACAACAACAACGTCAATTAAACAACAACAACAACGTCAAATAAACAACAACAAAAACAACAACAGCATCAACAACAACAAAAATGTCAAATAAACAACAACAACAACAACATCAACAACAACAACTACGTCAAATAAACAACAACAACAACGTTAAATAAACAATAACAACAACAACAACGTCAAATAAACAACAACAACAACAACTATGTCAACAACAACAACAACGTCAAATAAACAACAACAACAACAACAACGTCAAATAAACAACAACGTCAAATAAACAACAACAACAAAACCATCAAATAAACAACAACAACAACAACGTCAAATAAACAACAACAACGTCAAATAAACAACAACAAAAACAACGTCAACAACAACAACAATGTCAAATAAACAACAACAACAACAACGTCAAATAAACAACAACAACAACAACGTCAACAACAACAACAACGTCAAATAAACAACAACAACAACGTCAAATAAACAACAACAACAACAACAACAATAACAACAACAACAACGTCAAATAAACAACAACAACAACAACAACGTCAATTAAACAACAACAACAACAACAACGTCAAATAAACAACAACAAAAACAATAACAACATCAACAACAACAAAAACGTCAAATAAACAACAACAACAACAACAACATCAACAACAACAACAACAACGTCAAATAAACAACAACAACAACAACGTCAAATAAACAACAACAACGTCAATAACAACAACAACAACGTCAAAAAAACAACAACGTCAACAACAACAACGTGAAATAAAAACAACAACTATGTCAACAACAACAACAACATCAAATAAACAACAACAACAACAATGTCAACAACAACAACGTCAAATAAACAAAAACAACAATAACAACGTCAAATAAACAACAACAATAACAACACCGTCAAATAATCAACAACAACAACGCCAAAACAACAACAACAATGTTAAATCAACAACAACAACAACGTCAAAAAAACAACAACAACAACGTCAACAACAACAACAACGTCAAATAAACAACATCAACAACTATGTCAACAACAACAACGTCAAATAAACGACAACAACAACAACAACGTCAACAACAACAACAACGTCAAATAAACAACAACAACAACAGCGTCAAATAAACAACAACAACAAAACCGTCAAATAAACAACAACAACAACAACAACGTCAAATAAACAACAACAACAACAACAACGTCAAATAAACAACAACAAAAACAACGTCAACAACAACAATAACGTCAAATAAACAACAACAACAACAACGTCAACAACAACGTCAAATAAACAACAACAACAACGTCAAATAAACAATAACAACAACAACAATGTCAAATAAACAACAATAACAACAACGTCAGATAAACAACAACAACAACAACAACAGCGTCAACAACAACAACAACATCAAATAAACAACAACAACAACGTCAAATAAACAACAACAACAACAACAACGTCAAATAAACAACAACAACAACGTCAAATAAACAACAACAACAACAACGTCAATTAAACAACAACAACGTCAAATAAACAACAAAAACAACGTCTACAACAACAACAACAATGTCAAATAAACAACAACAACAACAATAACAACAACGTCGACAACAACAACTACGTCAAATAAACAACAACAACAACGTAAAATAAACAACAAAAACAATTATGTCAACAACAACAACAACGTCAAATAAACAACAACATCAACAACGTCAAATAAACAATAACAACAACAACGTCAAATAAACAACAACAACAACAACAACGTCAACAACAACAACAACGTCAAATAAACAACAACAACAACAACGTCAAATAAACAACAACAACAACGTCAAATAAACAACAACAATGACAACAATAACAACAACAACAACAACGTCAAATAAACAACAACAACAACAACGTCAATTAAATAACAACAACAACGTCAAATAAACAACAACAAAAACAACAACAACATCAACAACAACAAAAATGTCAAATAAACAACAACAACAACAACATCAACAACAACTACGTCAAATAAACAACAACAACAACGTTAAATAAACAATAACAACAACAACAACGTCAAATAAACAACAACAACAACAACAACAACTATGTCAACAACAACAACAACGTCAAATAAACAACAACAACAACAACGTCAAATAAACAACAACGTCAAATAAACAACAACAACAACACCATCAAATAAACAACAACAACAACGTCAAATAAACAACAACAACGTCAAATAAACAACAACAAAAACAACGTCAACAACAACAACAATGTCAAATAAACAACAACAACAACGTCAAATAAACAACAACAACAACGTCAACAACAACAACAACGTCAAATAAACAACAACAACAACGTCAAATAAACAACAACAACAACAACAACAACATCAAATAAACAACAACAACAACGTCAAATAAACAACAACAACAACAACGTCAAATGAACAACAACAACAACAACGTCAATTAAACAACAACAACAACGTCAAATAAACAACAATAAAAACAATAACAACATCAACAAGAACAAAAACGTCAAATAAATAACAACAACAACAACATCAACAACAACAACTACGTCAAATAAACAACAACAACAACGTCAAATAAACAATAACAACAACAACAACGTCAACAACAACAACGTCAAATAAACAACAAAAACAACGTCAACAACAACAACAAAAATGTCAAATAAACAACAATAACAACAATAACAACAACGTCGACAACAACAACTACGTCAAATAAACAACAACAACAACGTAAAATAAACAACAAAAACAACTATGTCAACAACAACAACAACGTCAAATAAACAACAACATCAACAACGTCAAATAAACAACAACAACAACAACGTCAATAACAACAACAATGTCAAGTAAACAACAACAACAACAACGTCAAATAAACAACAACAACAACAACGTCAATAACAACAACAACAACGTTAAAAAAACAACAACGTCAACAACAACAACAACGTGAAATAAAAACAACAACTATGTCAACAACAACAACATCAAATAAACAACAACAACAACAACAACGTCAACAACAACAACGTCAAATAAACAAAAAAAACAATAACAACGTCAAATAACAACAACAACACCGTCAAATAAACAACAACAACGTCAAATAAACAACAACAACAACAATGTTAAATAAACAACAACAACAACGTCAAATAAACAACAACAACAACAACGTCAACAACAACAACAACAACAACAACAACGTCAAATAAACAACAACAACAACTATGTCAACAACAACAACAACGTCAAATAAACAACAACAACAACAACGTCACCAACAAGAACAACGTCAAATAAACAACAACAACAACAACAACGTCAAATAAACAACAACAACAACACCGTCAAAATAACAACAACAACAACGTCAAATAAACAACAACAACAACAACGTCAAATAAACAACAACAAAAACAACGTCAACAACAACAACAACGTCAAATAAACAACAACAATAACGTCAACAACAACAACAACGTCAAATAAATAACAACAACAACGTCAAATAAACAATAACAACAACAACAATGTCAAATAAACAACAACAACAACAACGTCAAATAAACAACAACAACAACAACGTCAACAACAACAACAACGTCAAATAAACAACAACAACAACAACGTCAAATAAACAACAACAACAACGTCAAATAAACAACAACAACAACAATAACAACAACAACAACAACGTCAAATAAACAACAACAACAACAACGTCAATTAAACAACAACAACAACGTCAAATAAACAACAACAAAAACAACAACAGCATCAACAACAACAAAAATGTCAAATAAACAACAACAACAACAGTATCAACAACAACAACTACGTCAAATAAACAACAACAACAACGTTAAATAAACAATAACAACAACAACAACGTCAAATAAACAACAACAACAACAACTATGTCAACAACAAGAACAACGTCAAATAAACAACAACAACAACAACAACGTCAAATAAACAACAACGTCAAATAAACAACAACAACAAAACCATCAAATAAACAACAACAACAACAACGTCAAATAAACAACAACAACGTCAAATAAACAACAACAAAAACAACGTCAACAACAACAACAATGTCAAATAAACAACAACAACAACAACAACAACGTCAAATAAACAACAACAACAACAACGTCAACAACAACAACAACGTCAAATAAACAACAACAACAACGTCAAATAAACAACAACAACAACAACAACAATAACAACAACAACAACGTCAAATAAACAACAACAACAACAACGTCAATTAAACAACAACAACAACAACAACAACGTCAAATAAACAACAACAAAAACAATAACAACATCAACAACAACAAAAACGTCAAATAAACAACAACAACAACAACATCAACAACAACAACAACGTCAAATAAACAACAACAACAACAACAACGTCAAATAAACAACAACAACGTCAATAACAACAACAACAACGTCAAAAAAACAACAACGTCAACAACAACAACGTGAAATAAAAACAACAACTATGTCAACAACAACAACAACATCAAATAAACAACAACAACAACAATGTCAACAACAACAACGTCAAATAAACAAAAACAACAATAACAACGTCAAATAAACAACAACAATAACAACACCGTCAAATAATCAACAACAACAACGTCAAAACAACAACAACAATGTTAAATAAACAACAACAACAACGTCAAAAAAACAACAACAACAACGTCAACAACAACAACAACGTCAAATAAACAACAACAACAACAACAACTATGTCAACAACAACAACGTCAAATAAACTACAACAACAACAACAACGTCAACAACAACAACAACGTCAAATAAACAACAACAACAACAGCGTCAAATAAACAACAACAACAACACCGTCAAATAAACAACAACAACAACAACAACAACGTCAAATAAACAACAACAACAACAACGTCAAATAAACAACAACAAAAACAACGTCAACAACAACAACAACGTCAAATAAACAACAACAACAACAACGTCAACAACAACGTCAAATAAACAACAACATCAACGTCAAATAAACAACAACAACAACACCGTCAAATAAACAACAATAACAACAACGTCAAATAAACAACAACAACAACAACAGCGTCAACAACAACAACAACATCAAATAAACAACAACAACAACGTCAAATAAACAACAACAACAACAACAACAACGTCAAATAAACAACAACAACAACGTCAAATAAACAACAACAACAACAACAACAACAACGTCAATTAAACAACAACAACGTCAAATAAACAACAAAAACAACGTCAACAACAACAACAACAATGTCAAATAAACAACAACAACAACAATAACAACAACGTCGACAACAACAACTACGTCAAATAAACAACAACAACAACGTAAAATAAACAACAAAAACAATTATGTCAACAACAACAACAACGTCAAATAAACAACAACATCAACAACGTCAAATAAACAATAACAACAACAACGTCAAATAAACAACAACAACAACAACGTCAACAACAACAACAACGTCAAATAAACAACAACAACAACAACGTCAAATAAACAACAACAACAACGTCAAATAAACAACAACAATGACAACAATAACAACAACAACAACAACGTCAAATAAACAACAACAACAACAACAACGTCAATTAAACAACAACAACAACGTCAAATAAACAACAACAAAAACAACAACAACATCAACAACAACAAAAATGTCAAATAAACAACAACAACAACAACATCAACAACAACTACGTCAAATAAACAACAACAACAACGTTAAATAAACAATAACAACAACAACAACGTCAAATAAACAACAACAACAACAACAACTATGTCAACAACAACAACAACGTCAAATAAACAACAACAACAACAACGTCAAATAAACAACAACGTCAAATAAACAACAACAACAACACCATCAAATAAACAACAACAACAACGTCAAATAAACAACAACAACAACGTCAAATAAACAACAACAAAAACAACGTCAACAACAACAACAATGTCAAATAAACAACAACAACAACAACGTCAAATAAACAACAACAACAACAACAACGTCAACAACAACAACAACGTCAAATAAACAACAACAACAACGTCAAATAAACAACAACAACAACAACAACAACAACAATAACAACAACAACAACGTCAAATAAACAACAACAACAACAACAACGTCAAATGAACAACAATAAAAACAATAACAACATCAACAACAACAAAAACGTCAAATAAATAACAACAACAACAACATCAACAACAACAACTACGTCAAATAACCAACAACAACAACGTCAAATAAACAATAACAACAACAACAACGTCAACAACAACAACGTCAAATAAACAACAAAAACAACGTCAACAACAACAACAACAATGTCAAATAAACAACAACAACAACAATAACAACAACGTCGACAACAACAACTACGTCAAATAAACAACAACGTAAAATAAACAACAAAAACAACTTCAAATAAACAACAACAACAACAACAACGTCAAATAAACAACAACAACAACAACGTCAAATAAACAACAACAACAACAACGTCAATTAAACAACAACAACGTCAAATAAACAACAAAAACAACGTCAACAACAACAACAACAATGTCAAATAAACAACAACAACAACAATAACAACAACGTCGACAACAACAACTACGTCAAATAAACAACAACAACAACGTAAAATAAACAACAAAAACAATTATGTCAACAACAACAACAACGTCAAATAAACAACAACATCAACAACGTCAAATAAACAATAACAACAACAACGTCAAATAAACAACAACAACAACAACGTCAACAACAACAACAACGTCAAATAAACAACAACAACAACAACGTCAAATAAACAACAACAACAACGTCAAATAAACAACAACAATGACAACAATAACAACAACAACAACAACGTCAAATAAACAACAACAACAACAACGTCAATTAAACAACAACAACAACGTCAAATAAACAACAACAAAAACAACAACAACATCAACAACAACAAAAATGTCAAATAAACAACAACAACAACAACATCAACAACAACTACGTCAAATAAACAACAACAACAACGTTAAATAAACAATAACAACAACAACAACGTCAAATAAACAACAACAACAACAACAACTATGTCAACAACAACAACAACGTCAAATAAACAACAACAACAACAACGTCAAATAAACAACAACGTCAAATAAACAACAACAACAACACCATCAAATAAACAACAACAACAACGTCAAATAAACAACAACAACAACGTCAAATAAACAACAACAAAAACAACGTCAACAACAACAACAATGTCAAATAAACAACAACAACAACAACGTCAAATAAACAACAACAACAACAACAACGTCAACAACAACAACAACGTCAAATAAACAACAACAACAACGTCAAATAAAAAACAACAACAACAACAACAACAATAATAACAACAACAACAACGTCAAATAAACAACAACAACAACAACAACGTCAAATGAACAACAATAAAAACAATAACAACATCAACAACAACAAAAACGTCAAATAAATAACAACAACAACAACATCAACAACAACAACTACGTCAAATAACCAACAACAACAACGTCAAATAAACAATAACAACAACAACAACGTCAACAACAACAACGTCAAATAAACAACAAAAACAACGTCAACAACAACAACAATGTCAAATAAACAACAACAACAACAATAACAACAACGTCGACAACAACAACTACGTCAAATAAACAACAACGTAAAATAAACAACAAAAACAACTTCAAATAAACAACAACAACAACAACAACGTCAAATAAACAACAACAACAACGTCAAATAAACAACAACAACAACAACGTCAATTAAACAACAACAACGTCAAATAAACAACAAAAACAACGTCAACAACAACAACAACAATGTCAAATAAACAACAACAACAACAATAACAACAACGTCGACAACAACAACTACGTCAAATAAACAACAACAACAACGTAAAATAAACAACAAAAACAATTATGTCAACAACAACAACAACGTCAAATAAACAACAACATCAACAACGTCAAATAAACAACAACAACAACAACGTCAATAACAACAACAATGTCAAGTAAACAACAACAACAACAACGTCAAATAAACAACAACGTCAATAACAACAACAACGTCAAAAAAACAACAACGTCAACAACAACAACAACGTGAAATAAAAATAACAACTATGTCAACAACAACAACAACATCAAATAAACAACAACAACAATAACGTCAACAACAACAACGTCAAATAAATAAAAAAAAACAATAACAACGTCAAATAAACAACAACAACACCGTCAAATAAACAACAACAACAACGTCAAATAAACAACAACAACAATGTTAAATAAACAACAACAACAACGTCAAATAAACAACAACAACAACGTCAACAACAACAACAACAACAACGTCAAATAAACAACAACAACAACAACTATGTCAACAACAACAACAACGTCAAATAAACAACAACAACAACAACTATGTCAACAACAACAACAACGTCAAATAAACAACTACAACAACAACGTCAACAACAAGAACAACGCCAAATAAACAAGAACAACAACAACGTCAAATAAACAACAACAACAACACCGTCAAATAAACAACAACAACAACAACAACGTCAAATAAACAACAACAACGTCAAATAAACAACAACAAAAACAACGTCAACAACAACAACAACGTCAAATAAACAACAACAACAACGTCAAATAAACAACAACAACAACAACAAGAACAACAACAACGTCAACAACAACAACAACAACGTCAAATAAACAACAACAACAACAACGTCAAATAAACAACAACAACAACAACAATAACAACAACAACAATGTCAAATAAACAACAACAACAACGTCAATTAAACAACAACAACAACAACGTCAAATAAACAACAACAAAAACAATAACAACATCAACAACAACAAAAACGTCAAATAAACAACAACAACAACAACATCAACAACAACAACTACGTCAAATAAACAACAACAACAACAACGTCAAATAAACAATAACAACAACAACAACGTCAACAACAACGTCAAATAAACAACAACAACAACGTCAAATAAACAACAACAACGTCAAATAAACAACAAAAACAACGTCAACAACAACAACAATGTCAAATAAACAACGACAACAACAATAACAACAACGTCGACAACAACAACTTCATCAAATAAACAACAACAACAACGTAAAATAAACAACAAAAACAATTATGTCAACAAGAACAACAACGTCAAATAAACAACAACATCAACAACGTCAAATAAACAACAACAACAACGTCAATAACAACAACAATGTCAAGTAAACAACAACAACAACAACAACAACGTCAAATAAACAACAACAACGTCAATAACAACAACAACAACGTCAAAAAAACAACAACGTCAACAACAACAACGTGAAATAAAAACAACAACTATGTCAACAACAACAACAACAACATCAAATAAACAACAACAACAACAACAACAACGTCAACAACAACAACGTCAAGTAAACAAAAACAACAATAACAACGTCAAATAAACAACAACAATAACAACACCGTCAAATAAACAACAACAACAACGTCAAATAAACAACAACAACAATGTTAAATAAACAACAACAACAACGTCAAATAAACAACAACAACAACAACGTCAACAACAACAACAACGTCAAATAAACAACAACAACAACAACAACTATGTCAACAACAACAACGTCAAATAAACAACAACAACAACAACGTCAACAACAACAACAACGTCAAATAAACAACAACAACAACAGCGTCAAATAAACAACAACAACAACACCGTCAAATAAACAACAACAACAACAACAACAACAACGTCAAATAAACAACAACAACAACAATAACAACATCAACAACAACAAAAACGTCAAATAAATAACAACAACAACAACATCAACAACAACAACTACGTCAAATAAACAACAACAACAACGTCAAATAAACAATAACAACAACAACAACGTCAACAACAACAACGTCAAATAAACAACAAAAACAACGTCAACAACAACAACAAAAATGTCAAATAAACAACAATAACAACAATAACAACAACGTCGACAACAACAACTACGTCAAATAAACAACAACAACAACGTAAAATAAACAACAAAAACAACTATGTCAACAACAACAACAACGTCAAATAAACAACAACATCAACAACGTCAAATAAACAACAACAACAACAACCTCAATAACAACAACAATGTCAAGTAAACAACATCAACAACAACGTCAAATAAACAACAACAACAACAACGTCAATAACAACAACAACAACGTTAAAAAAACAACAACGTCAACAACAACAACAACGTGAAATAAAAACAACAACTATGTCAACAACAACAACATCAAATAAACAACAACAACAACAACAACGTCAACAACAACAACGTCAAATAAACAAAAAAAACAATAACAACGTCAAATAACAACAACAACACCGTCAAATAAACAACAACAACAACGTCAAATAAACAACAACAACAACAATGTTAAATAAACAACAACAACAACGTCAAATAAACAACAACAACAACAACGTCAACAACAACAACAACAACAACAACGTCAAATAAACAACAACAACAACTATGTCAACAACAACAACAACGTCAAATAAACAACAACAACAACAACGTCACCAACAAGAACAACGTCAAATAAACAACAACAACAACAGCAACGTCAAATAAACAACAACAACAACACCGTCAAAATAACAACAACAACAACGTCAAATAAACAACAACAACAACAACGTCAAATAAACAACAACAAAAACAACGTCAACAACAACAACAACGTCAAATAAACAACAACAACAACAACGTCAACAACAACAACAACGTCAAATAAACAACAACAACAACGTCAAATAAACAATAATAACAACAACAATGTCAAATAAACAACAACAACAACAACGTCAAATAAACAACAACAACAACAACGTCAACAACAACAACAACGTCAAATAAACAACAACAACAACAACAACGTCAAATAAACAACAACAACAACGTCAAATAAACAACAACAACAACAATAACAACAACAACAACAACGTCAAATAAACAACAACAACAACAACAACGTCAATTAAACAACAACAACAACGTCAAATAAACAACAACAAAAACAACAACAGCATCAACAACAACAAAAATGTCAAATAAACAACAACAACAACAACATCAACAACAACAACTACGTCAAATAAACAACAACAACAACGTTAAATAAACAATAACAACAACAACAACGTCAAATAAACAACAACAACAACAACTATGTCAACAACAACAACGTCAAATAAACAACAACAACAACAACAACGTCAAATAAACAACAACGTCAAATAAACAACAACAACAAAACCATCAAATAAACAACAACAACAACAACGTCAAATAAACAACAACAACGTCAAATAAACAACAACAAAAACAACGTCAACAACAACAACAATGTCAAATAAACAACAACAACAACAACGTCAAATAAACAACAACAACAACAACGTCAACAACAACAACAACGTCAAATAAACAACAACAACAACGTCAAATAAACAACAACAACAACAACAACAATAACAACAACAACAACGTCAAATAAACAACAACAACAACAACAACGTCAATTAAACAACAACAACAACAACAACGTCAAATAAACAACAACAAAAACAATAACAACATCAACAACAACAAAAACGTCAAATAAACAACAACAACAACAACATCAACAACAACAACAACAACGTCAAATAAACAAGAACAACAACAACGTCAAATAAACAACAACAACGTCAATAACAACAACAACAACGTCAAAAAAACAACAACGTCAACAACAACAACGTGAAATAAAAACAACAACTATGTCAACAACAACAACAACATCAAATAAACAACAACAACAACAACAATGTCAACAACAACAACGTCAAATAAACAAAAACAACAATAACAACGTCAAATAAACAACAACAATAACAACACCGTCAAATAATCAACAACAACAACGCCAAAACAACAACAACAATGTTAAATCAACAACAACAACAACGTCAAAAAAACAACAACAACAACGTCAACAACAACAACAACGTCAAATAAACAACAACAACAACTATGTCAACAACAACAACGTCAAATAAACAACAACAACAACAACAACGTCAACAACAACAACAACGTCAAATAAACAACAACAACAACAGCGTCAAATAAACAACAACAACAAAACCGTCAAATAAACAACAACAACAACAACAACGTCAAATAAACAACAACAACAACAACAACGTCAAATAAACAACAACAAAAACAACGTCAACAACAACAATAATGTCAAATAAACAACAACAACAACAACGTCAACAACAACGTCAAATAAACAACAACAACAACGTCAAATAAACAATAACAACAACAACAATGTCAAATAAACAACAATAACAACAACGTCAGATAAACAACAACAACAACAACAACAGCGTCAACAACAACAACAACATCAAATAAACAACAACAACAACGTCAAATAAACAACAACAACAACAACAACGTCAAATAAACAACAACAACAACGTCAAATAAACAACAACAACAACAACGTCAATTAAACAACAACAACGTCAAATAAACAACAAAAACAACGTCTACAACAACAACAACAATGTCAAATAAACAACAACAACAACAATAACAACAACGTCGACAACAACAACTACGTCAAATAAACAACAACAACAACGTAAAATAAACAACAAAAACAATTATGTCAACAACAACAACAACATCAAATAAACAACAACATCAACAACGTCAAATAAACAATAACAACAACAACGTCAAATAAACAACAACAACAACAACAACGTCAACAACAACAACAACGTCAAATAAACAACAACAACAACAACGTCAAATAAACAACAACAACAACGTCAAATAAACAACAACAATGACAACAATAACAACAACAACAACAACGTCAAATAAACAACAACAACAACAACGTCAATTAAACAATAACAACAACGTCAAATAAACAACAACAAAAACAACAACAACATCAACAACAACAAAAATGTCAAATAAACAACAACAACAACAACATCAACAACAACTACGTCAAATAAACAACAACAACAACGTTAAATAAACAATAACAACAACAACAACGTCAAATAAACAACAACAACAACAACAACTATGTCAACAACAACAACAACGTCAAATAAACAACAACAACAACAACGTCAAATAAACAACAACGTCAAATAAACAACAACAACAACACCATCAAATAAACAACAACAACAACGTCAAATAAACAACAACAACGTCAAATAAACAACAACAAAAACAACGTCAACAACAACAACAATGTCAAATAAACAACAACAACAACGTCAAATAAACAACAACAACAACAACAACAACGTCAACAACAACAACAACGTCAAATAAACAACAACAACAACGTCAAATAAACAACAACAACAACAACAACATCAAATAAACAACAACAACAACGTCAAATAAACAACAACAACAACAACGTCAAATGAACAACAACAACAACAACAACGTCAATTAAACAACAACAACAACGTCAAATAAACAACAATAAAAACAATAACAACATCAACAAGAACAAAAACGTCAAATAAATAACAACAACAACAACATCAACAACAACAACTACGTCAAATAAACAACAACAACAACGTCAAATAAACAATAACAACAACAACAACGTCAACAACAACAACGTCAAATAAACAACAAAAACAACGTCAACAACAACAACAAAAATGTCAAATAAACAACAATAACAACAATAACAACAACGTCGACAACAACAACTACGTCAAATAAACAACAACAACAACGTAAAATAAACAACAAAAACAACTATGTCAACAACAACAACAACGTCAAATAAACAACAACATCAACAACGTCAAATAAACAACAACAACAACAACGTCAATAACAACAACAATGTCAAGTAAACAACAACAACAACAACGTCAAATAAACAACAACAACAACAACGTCAATAACAACAACAACAACGTTAAAAAAACAACAACGTCAACAACAACAACAACGTGAAATAAAAACAACAACTATGTCAACAACAACAACATCAAATAAACAACAACAACAACAACAACGTCAACAACAACAACGTCAAATAAACAAAAAAAACAATAACAACGTCAAATAACAACAACAACACCGTCAAATAAACAACAACAACAACGTCAAATAAACAACAACAACAACAATGTTAAATAAACAACAACAACAACGTCAAATAAACAACAACAACAACAACGTCAACAACAACAACAACAACAACGTCAAATAAACAACAACAACAACTATGTCAACAACAACAACAACGTCAAATAAACAACAACAACAACAACGTCACCAACAAGAACAACGTCAAATAAACAACAACAACAACAACAACGTCAAATAAACAACAACAACAACACCGTCAAAATAACAACAACAACAACGTCAAATAAACAACAACAACAACAACGTCAAATAAACAACAACAAAAACAACGTCAACAACAACAACAACGTCAAATAAACAACAACAACAACGTCAACAACAACAACAACGTCAAATAAACAACAACAACAACGTCAAATAAACAATAACAACAACAACAATGTCAAATAAACAACAACAACAACAACGTCAAATAAACAACAACAACAACAACGTCAACAACAACAACAACGTCAAATAAACAACAACAACAACAACGTCAAATAAACAACAACAACAACGTCAAATAAACAACAACAACAACAATAACAACAACAACAACAACGTCAAATAAACAACAACAACAACAACGTCAATTAAACAACAACAACAACAACGTCAAATAAACAACAACAAAAACAACAACAGCATCAACAACAACAAAAATGTCAAATAAACAACAACAACAACAATATCAACAACAACAACTACGTCAAATAAACAACAACAACAACGTTAAATAAACAATAACAACAACAACAACGTCAAATAAACAACAACAACAACAACTATGTCAACAACAAGAACAACGTCAAATAAACAACAACAACAACAACAACAACGTCAAATAAACAACAACGTCAAATAAACAACAACAACAAAACCATCAAATAAACAACAACAACAACAACGTCAAATAAACAACAACAACGTCAAATAAACAACAACAAAAACAACGTCAACAACAACAACAATGTCAAATAAACAACAACAACAACAACAACAACGTCAAATAAACAACAACAACAACAACGTCAACAACAACAACAACGTCAAATAAACAACAACAACAACGTCAAATAAACAACAACAACAACAACAACAATAACAACAACAACAACGTCAAATAAACAACAACAACAACAACGTCAATTAAACAACAACAACAACAACAACGTCAAATAAACAACAACAAAAACAATAACAACATCAACAACAACAAAAACGTCAAATAAACAACAACAACAACAACATCAACAACAACAACAACGTCAAATAAACAACAACAACAACAACAACAACGTCAAATAAACAACAACAACGTCAATAACAACAACAACAACGTCAAAAAAACAACAACGTCAACAACAACAACGTGAAATAAAAACAACAACTATGTCAACAACAACAACAACATCAAATAAACAACAACAACAACAATGTCAACAACAACAACGTCAAATAAACAAAAACAACAATAACAACGTCAAATAAACAACAACAATAACAACGCCGTCAAATAATCAACAACAACAACGTCAAAACAACAACAACAATGTTAAATAAACAACAACAACAACGTCAAAAAAACAACAACAACAACGTCAACAACAACAACAACGTCAAATAAACAACAACAACAACAACAACTATGTCAACAACAACAACGTCAAATAAACTACAACAACAACAACAACGTCAACAACAACAACAACGTCAAATAAACAACAACAACAACAGCGTCAAATAAACAACAACAACAACACCGTCAAATAAACAACAACAACAACAACAACAACGTCAAATAAACAACAACAACAACAACAACGTCAAATAAACAACAACAAAAACAACGTCAACAACAACAACAACAACGTCAAATAAACAACAACAACAACAACGTCAACAACAACGTCAAATAAACAACAACATCAACGTCAAATAAACAACAACAACAACACCGTCAAATAAACAACAATAACAACAACGTCAAATAAACAACAACAACAACAACATCGTCAACAACAACAACAACATCAAATAAACAACAACAACAACGTCAAATAAACAACAACAACAACAACGTCAAATAAACAACAACAACAACGTCAAATAAACAACAACAACAACAACAACAACGTCAATTAAACAACAACAACGTCAAATAAACAACAAAAACAACGTCAACAACAACAACAATGTCAAATAAACAACAACAACAACAATAACAACAACGTCGACAACAACAACTACGTCAAATAAACAACAACAACAACGTAAAATAAACAACAAAAACAATTATGTCAACAACAACAACAACGTCAAATAAACAACAACATCAACAACGTCAAATAAACAATAACAACAACAACGTCAAATAAACAACAACAACAACAACGTCAACAACAACAACAACGTCAAATAAACAACAACAACAACAACGTCAAATAAACAACAACAACAACGTCAAATAAACAACAACAATGACAACAATAACAACAACAACAACAACAACAACGTCAATTAAACAACAACAACAACGTCAAATAAACAACAACAAAAACAACAACAACATCAACAACAACAAAAATGTCAAATAAACAACAACAACAACAACATCAACAACAACTACGTCAAATAAACAACAACAACAACGTTAAATAAACAATAACAACAACAACAACGTCAAATAAACAACAACAACAACAACAACTATGTCAACAACAACAACAACGTCAAATAAACAACAACAACAACAACGTCAAATAAACAACAACGTCAAATAAACAACAACAGCAACACCATCAAATAAACAACAACAACAACGTCAAATAAACAACAACAACAACGTCAAATAAACAACAACAAAAACAACGTCAACAACAACAACAATGTCAAATAAACAACAACAACAACAACGTCAAATAAACAACAACAACAACAACAACGTCAACAACAACAACAACGTCAAATAAACAACAACAACAACGTCAAATAAACAACAACAACAACAACAACAACAACAACAACAATAACAACAACAACAACGTCAAATAAACAACAACAACAACAACAACGTCAAATGAACAACAATAAAAACAATAACAACATCAACAACAACAAAAACGTCAAATAAATAACAACAACAACAACATCAACAACAACAACTACGTCAAATAACCAACAACAACAACGTCAAATAAACAATAACAACAACAACAACGTCAACAACAACAACGTCAAATAAACAACAAAAACAACGTCAACAACAACAACAACAATGTCAAATAAACAACAACAACAACAATAACAACAACGTCGACAACAACAACTACGTCAAATAAACAACAACGTAAAATAAACAACAAAAACAACTTCAAATAAACAACAACAACAACAACAACGTCAAATAAACAACAACAACAACAACGTCAAATAAACAACAACAACAACAACGTCAATTAAACAACAACAACGTCAAATAAACAACAAAAACAACGTCAACAACAACAACAACAATGTCAAATAAACAACAACAACAACAATAACAACAACGTCGACAACAACAACTACGTCAAATAAACAACAACAACAACGTAAAATAAACAACAAAAACAATTATGTCAACAACAACAACAACGTCAAATAAACAACAACATCAACAACGTCAAATAAACAATAACAACAACAACGTCAAATAAACAACAACAACAACAACGTCAACAACAACAACAACGTCAAATAAACAACAACAACAACAACGTCAAATAAACAACAACAACAACGTCAAATAAACAACAACAATGACAACAATAACAACAACAACAACAACGTCAAATAAACAACAACAACAACAACAACAACGTCAATTAAACAACAACAACAACGTCAAATAAACAACAACAAAAACAACAACAACATCAACAACAACAAAAATGTCAAATAAACAACAACAACAACAACATCAACAACAACTACGTCAAATAAACAACAACAACAACGTTAAATAAACAATAACAACAACAACAACGTCAAATAAACAACAACAACAACAACAACTATGTCAACAACAACAACAACGTCAAATAAACAACAACAACAACAACGTCAAATAAACAACAACGTCAAATAAACAACAACAACAACACCATCAAATAAACAACAACAACAACGTCAAATAAACAACAACAACAACGTCAAATAAACAACAACAAAAACAACGTCAACAACAACAACAATGTCAAATAAACAACAACAACAACGTCAAATAAACAACAACAACAACAACAACGTCAACAACAACAACAACGTCAAATAAACAACAACAACAACGTCAAATAAACAACAACAACAACAACAACAACAACAATAACAACAACAACAACGTCAAATAAACAACAACAACAACAACAACGTCAAATGAACAACAATAAAAACAATAACAACATCAACAACAACAAAAACGTCAAATAAATAACAACAACAACAACATCAACAACAACAACTACGTCAAATAACCAACAACAACAACGTCAAATAAACAATAACAACAACAACAACGTCAACAACAACAACGTCAAATAAACAACAAAAACAACGTCAACAACAACAACAACAATGTCAAATAAACAACAACAACAACAATAACAACAACGTCGACAACAACAACTACGTCAAATAAACAACAACGTAAAATAAACAACAAAAACAACTTCAAATAAACAACAACAACAACAACAACGTCAAATAAACAACAACAACAACAACGTCAAATAAACAACAACAACAACAACGTCAATTAAACAACAACAACGTCAAATAAACAACAAAAACAACGTCAACAACAACAACAACAATGTCAAATAAACAACAACAACAACAATAACAACAACGTCGACAACAACAACTACGTCAAATAAACAACAACAACAACGTAAAATAAACAACAAAAACAATTATGTCAACAACAACAACAACGTCAAATAAACAACAACATCAACAACGTCAAATAAACAATAACAACAACAACGTCAAATAAACAACAACAACAACAACGTCAACAACAACAACAACGTCAAATAAACAACAACAACAACAACGTCAAATAAACAACAACAACAACGTCAAATAAACAACAACAATGACAACAATAACAACAACAACAACAACGTCAAATAAACAACAACAACAACAACAACGTCAATTAAACAACAACAACAACGTCAAATAAACAACAACAAAAACAACAACAACATCAACAACAACAAAAATGTCAAATAAACAACAACAACAACAACATCAACAACAACTACGTCAAATAAACAACAACAACAACGTTAAATAAACAATAACAACAACAACAACGTCAAATAAACAACAACAACAACAACAACTATGTCAACAACAACAACGTCAAATAAACAACAACAACAACAACGTCAAATAAACAACAACAACAACACCATCAAATAAACAACAACAACAACGTCAAATAAACAACAACAACAACGTCAAATAAACAACAACAAAAACAACGTCAACAACAACAACAATGTCAAATAAACAACAACAACAACAACGTCAAATAAACAACAACAACAACAACAACGTCAACAACAACAACAACGTCAAATAAACAACAACAACAACGTCAAATAAACAACAACAACAACAACAACAACAACAATAACAACAACAACAACGTCAAATAAACAACAACAACAACAACAACGTCAAATGAACAACAATAAAAACAATAACAACATCAACAACAACAAAAACGTCAAATAAATAACAACAACAACAACATCAACAACAACAACTACGTCAAATAACCAACAACAACAACGTCAAATAAACAATAACAACAACAACAACGTCAACAACAACAACGTCAAATAAACAACAAAAACAACGTCAACAACAACAACAACAATGTCAAATAAACAACAACAACAACAATAACAACAACGTCGACAACAACAACTACGTCAAATAAACAACAACGTAAAATAAACAACAAAAACAACTTCAAATAAACAACAACAACAACAACAACGTCAAATAAACAACAACAACAACAACGTCAAATAAACAACAACAACAACAACGTCAATTAAACAACAACAACGTCAAATAAACAACAAAAACAACGTCAACAACAACAACAACAATGTCAAATAAACAACAACAACAACAATAACAACAACGTCGACAACAACAACTACGTCAAATAAACAACAACAACAACGTAAAATAAACAACAAAAACAACTATGTCAACAACAACAACAACGTCAAATAAACAACAACATCAACAACGTCAAATAAACAACAACAACAACAACGTCAATAACAACAACAATGTCAAGTAAACAACAACAACAACAACGTCAAATAAACAACAACGTCAATAACAACAACAACGTCAAAAAAACAACAACGTCAACAACAACAACAACGTGAAATAAAAATAACAACTATGTCAACAACAACAACAACATCAAATAAACAACAACAACAACAACGTCAACAACAACAACGTCAAATAAATAAAAAAAAATAATAACAACGTCAAATAAACAACAACAACACCGTCAAATAAACAACAACAACAACGTCAAATAAACAACAACAACAATGTTAAATAAACAACAACAACAACGTCAAATAAACAACAACAACAACGTCAACAACAACAACAACAACAACAACGTCAAATAAACAACAACAACAACAACAACTATGTCAACAACAACAACAACGTCAAATAAACAACAACAACAACAACTATGTCAACAACAACAACAACGTCAAATAAACAACTACAACAACAACGTCAACAACAAGAACAACGCCAAATAAACAAGAACAACAACAACGTCAAATAAACAACAACAACAACACCGTCAAATAAACAACAACAACAACAACGTCAAATAAACAACAACAACGTCAAATAAACAACAACAAAAACAACGTCAACAACAACAACAACGTCAAATAAACAACAACAACAACGTCAAATAAACAACAACAACAACAACAACAACAACAACGTCAACAACAACAACGTCAAATAAACAACAACAACAACGTCAAATAAACAACAACAACAACAACGTCAAATAAACAACAACAACAACAACAATAACAACAACAACAATGTCAAATAAACAACAACAACAACGTCAATTAAACAACAACAACAACAACGTCAAATAAACAACAACAAAAACAATAACAACATCAACAACAACAAAAATGTCAAATAAACAACAACAACAACAACAACATCAACAACAACAACTACGTCAAATAAACAACAACAACAACAACGTCAAATAAACAATAACAACAACAACAACGTCAACAACAACGTCAAATAAACAACAACAACAACGTCAAATAAACAACAACAACGTCACATAAACAACAAAAACAACGTCAACAACAACAACAATGTCAAATAAACAACGACAACAACAATAACAACAACGTCGACAACAACAACTTCATCAAATAAACAACAACAACAACGTAAAATAAACAACAAAAACAATTATGTCAACAAGAACAACAACGTCAAATAAACAACAACATCAACAACGTCAAATAAACAACAACAACAACGTCAATAACAACAACAATGTCAAGTAAACAACAACAACAACAACAACAACGTCAAATAAACAACAACAACGTCAATAACAACAACAACAACGTCAAAAAAACAACAACGTCAACAACAACAACGTGAAATAAAAACAACAACTATGTCAACAACAACAACAACAACATCAAATAAACAACAACAACAACAACAACGTCAACAACAACAACGTCAAGTAAACAAAAACAACAATAACAACGTCAAATAAACAACAACAATAACAACACCGTCAAATAAACAACAACAACAACGTCAAATAAACAACAACAACAATGTTAAATAAACAACAACAACAACGTCAAATAAACAACAACAACAACAACGTCAACAACAACAACAACGTCAAATAAACAACAACAACAACAACTATGTCAACAACAACAACGTCAAATAAACAACAACAACAACAACGTCAACAACAACAACAACGTCAAATAAACAACAACAACAACAGCGTCAAATAAACAACAACAACAACACCGTCAAATAAACAACAACAACAACAACAACAACGTCAAATAAACAACAACAACAACGTCAAATAAACAACAACAAAAACAACGTCAACAACAACAACAACGTCAAATAAACAACAACAACAACAACGTCAACAACAACAACAACGTCAAATAAACAACAACAACAACGTCAAATAAACAACAAAAAC
>OX451739.1:247845776-247848276 GCA_948472305.1 Vicia faba
CAAATAAACAACAACAACGTCAAATAAACAACAAAAACAACGTCAACAACAACAACAACAATATCAAATAAACAACGACAACAACAATAACAACAACGTCGACAACAACAACTACGTCAAATAAACAACAACAACAACGTAAAATAAACAACAAAAACAACTATGTCAACAAGAACAACAACGTCAAATAAACAACAACATCAACAACGTCAAATAAACAACAACAACAACAACAACGTCAATAACAACAACAATGTCAAGTAAACAACAACAACAACAACGTCAAATAAACAACAACAACGTCAATAACAACAACAACAACGTCAAAAAAACAACAACGTCAACAACAACAACGTGAAATAAAAACAACAACTATGTCAACAACAACAACATCAAATAAACAACAACAACAACAACGTCAACAACAACAACGTCAAATAAACAACAACAACAACAACGTCAAATAAACAATAACAACAACAACAACGTCAAATAAACAACAACAACAATGTTAAATAAACAACAACAACAACAACAACGTCAAATAAACAACAAAAACAACAACAACTATGTCAACAACAATAACAACGTCAAATAAACAACAACAACAACGTCAAATAAACAACAACAACAACAACTATGTCAACAACAAACAACAACGTCAAATAAACAACAACAACAACAACGTCAACAACAAGAACATCGTCAAATAAACAACAACAACAACAACGTCAAATAAACAACAACAACAACACCGTCAAATAAACAACAACAAAAACAACAACGTCAAATAAACAACAACAACAACGTCAAATAAACAACAACAAAAACAATGTCAACAACAACAACAACGTCAACAACAACAACAACGTCAAATAAACAACAACAATAACAACAACAACGTCAACAACAACAACAACGTCAAATAAACAACAACAACAACGTCAAATAAACAACAACAACAACGTCAAATAAACAACATCAACAACAACAATAACAACAACAACAACGTCAAATAAACAACAACAACAACAACGCCAATTAAACAACAACAACAACGTCAAATAAACAACAACAAAAACAATAACAACATCAACAACAACAAAAACGTCAAATAAACAACAACAACAACAACATCAACAACAACAACTACGTCAAATAAACAACAACAACAACGTCAAATAAACAATAACAACAACAACAACGTCAACAACAACAACGTAAAATAAACAACAACAACAATGTCAAATAAACAACAAAAACAACGTCAACAACAACAACAACAATGTCAAATAAACAACGATAATAACAATAACAACAACGTCGACAACAACAACTTCGTCAAATAAACAACAACAACAACAACGTAAAATAAACAACAAAAACAACTATGTCAACAAGAACAACAACGTCAAATAAACAACAACATCAACAACGTCAAATAAACAACAACAACAACAACGTCAATAACAACAACAATGTCAAGTAAACAACAACAATAACAACGTCAAATAAACAACAACAACAACAACAACGTCAACAACAACAA
The DNA here is from genome assembly GCA_948472305.1 of Vicia faba. NCBI lineage: Eukaryota > Viridiplantae > Streptophyta > Magnoliopsida > Fabales > Fabaceae > Vicia > Vicia faba. Next base: position 247,847,326 of record OX451739.1, read on the forward strand.
CAACAACGTCAAATAAACAACAACAACAACAACAACGTCAAATAAACAACAACAGCAACACCGTCAAATAAACAACAACAACAACAACAACGTCAAATAAACAACAACAACAACAATGTCAAAGAAACAACAACAAAAACAACGTCAACGACAACAACAACGTCAAATAAATAACAACAACAACAACGTCAACAACAACAACAACAACGTCAAATAAACAACAACAACAACAAGGTCAAATAAACAATAACAACAACAACAATGTCTAATAAACAACAATAACAATAACGTCAAATAAACAACAACAACAACAACAACAACACTAGCGTCAACAACAACAACAACGTCAAATAAACAACAACAACAACGTCAAATAAACAACAACAACAACAATAACAACAACGTCAAATAAACAACAACAACAACGTCAAATAAACAACAAAAACAACGTCAACAACAACAACAACAATGTCAAATAAACAACAACAACAACAATAACAACAACGTCGACAACAACAACTACGTCAAATAAACAACAACAACAACGTAAAATAAACAACAAAAACAACTATGTCAACAACAACAACAACGTCAAATAAACAACAACATCAACAATGTCAAATAAACAACAACAACAACAATGTCAATAACAACAACAATGTCAAGTAAATAACAACAACAACAACGTCAAATAAACAACAACAACAACAACGTCAATAACAACAACAACGTCAACAACAACAACAACAACAACAACGTGAAATAAAAACAACAATTATGTCAACAACAACAACAACATCAAATAAACAACAACAACAACAACGTCAACAACAACAACGTCAAATAAACAAAAAAAAAATAACAACGTCAAATAAACAACAACAACAATGTTAAATAAACAACAACAACAACGTCAAATAAACAACAACAACACCGTCAAATAAACAACAA
>OX451739.1:247850776-247885776 GCA_948472305.1 Vicia faba
CAACAACAACGTCAAATAAACAACAACAACAATGTTAAATAAACAACAACAACAACAACAACGTCAAATAAACAACAACAACAACAACAACTATGTCAACAACAATAACAACGTCAAATAAACAACAACAACAACAACAACAACGTCAACAACAACAACAACGTCAAATAAACAACAACAACAACAACAACGTCAAATAAACAACAACAGCAACACCGTCAAATAAACAACAACAACAACAACAACGTCAAATAAACAACAACAACAACAATGTCAAAGAAACAACAACAAAAACAACGTCAACGACAACAACAACGTCAAATAAATAACAACAACAACAACGTCAACAACAACAACAACAACGTCAAATAAACAACAACAACAACGTCAAATAAACAATAACAACAACAACAATGTCTAATAAACAACAATAACAACAACGTCAAATAAACAACAACAACAACAACACTAGCGTCAACAACAACAACAACGTCAAATAAACAACAACAACAACGTCAAATAAACAACAACAACAACAATAACAACAACGTCAAATAAACAACAACAACAACGTCAAATAAACAACAAAAACAACGTCAACAACAACAACAACAATGTCAAATAAACAACAACAACAACGTCGACAACAACAACTACGTCAAATAAACAACAACAACAACGTAAAATAAACAACAAAAACAACTATGTCAACAACAACAACAACGTCAAATAAACAACAACATCAACAATGTCAAATAAACAACAACAACAACAATGTCAATAACAACAACAATGTCAAGTAAATAACAACAACAACAACGTCAAATAAACAACAACAACAACAACGTCAATAACAACAACAACGTCAACAACAACAACAACAACGTGAAATAAAAACAACAATTATGTCAACAACAACAACAACATCAAATAAACAACAACAACAACAACGTCAAATAAACAAAAAAAAAAATAACAACGTCAAATAAACAACAACAACAATGTTAAATAAACAACAACAACAACGTCAAATAAACAACAACAACAACGTCAACAACAACAACAACAACGTCAAATAAACAACAACAACAACAACTATGTCAACAACAAACAACAACGTCAAATAAACAACAACAACAACAACGTCAACAACAAGAACAACGTCAAATAAACAACAACAACAACAACGTCAAATAAACAACAACAACAACACCGTCAAATAAACAACAACAAAAACAACAACGTCAAATAAACAACAACAACAACGTCAAATAAACAACAACAAAAACAATGTCAACAACAACAACAACGTCAACAACAACAACAACGTCAAATAAACAACAACAATAACAACAACAACGTCAACAACAACAACAACGTCAAATAAACAACAACAACAACGTCAAATAAACAACAACAACAACGTCAAATAAACAACAACAACAACAACAATAACAACAACAACAACGTCAAATAAACAACAACAACAACAACGCCAATTAAACAACAAAAACAACGTCAAATAAACAACAACAAAAACAATAACAACATCAACAACAACAAAAACGTCAAATAAACAACAACAACAACAACATCAACAACAACAACTACGTCAAATAAACAACAACAACAACGTCAAATAAACAATAACAACAACAACAACGTCAACAACAACAACGTAAAATAAACAACAACAACAATGTCAAATAAACAACAAAAACAGCGTCAACAACAACAACAACAATGTCAAATAAACAACGATAATAACAATAACAACAACGTCGACAACAACAACTTCGTCAAATAAACAACAACAACAACAACGTAAAATAAACAACAAAAACAACTATGTCAACAAGAACAACAACGTCAAATAAACAACAACATCAACAACGTCAAATAAACAACAACAAGAACAACGTCAATAACAACAACAATGTCAAGTAAACAACAACAATAACAACGTCAAATAAACAACAACAACAACAACAACGTCAACAACAACAACAACAACGTCAAATAAACAACAACAACAACAACAACGTCAAATAAACAACAACAGCAACACCGTCAAATAAACAACAACAACAACAACAACGTCAAATAAACAACAACAACAACAATGTCAAAGAAACAACAACAAAAACAACGTCAACGACAACAACAACGTCAAATAAATAACAACAACAACAACGTCAACAACAACAACAACAACGTCAAATAAACAACAACAACAAGGTCAAATAAACAATAACAACAACAACAATGTCTAATAAACAACAATAACAATAACGTCAAATAAACAACAACAACAACAACAACAACACTAGCGTCAACAACAACAACAACGTCAAATAAACAACAACAACGTCAAATAAACAACAACAACAACAATAACAACAACGTCAAATAAACAACAACAACAACGTCAAATAAACAACAAAAACAACGTCAACAACAACAACAACAATGTCAAATAAACAACAACAACAACAATAACAACAACGTCGACAACAACAACTACGTCAAATAAACAACAACAACAACGTAAAATAAACAACAAAAACAACTATGTCAACAACAACAACAACGTCAAATAAACAACAACATCAACAATGTCAAATAAACAACAACAACAACAATGTCAATAACAACAACAATGTCAAGTAAATAACAACAACAACAACGTCAAATAAACAACAACAACAACAACGTCAATAACAACAACAACGTCAACAACAACAACAACAACAACAACGTGAAATAAAAACAACAATTATGTCAACAACAACAACAACATCAAATAAACAACAACAACAACAACGTCAACAACAACAACGTCAAATAAACAAAAAAAAAATAACAACGTCAAATAAACAACAACAACAATGTTAAATAAACAACAACAACAACGTCAAATAAACAACAACAACAACGTCAACAACAACAACAACGTCAAATAAACAACAACAACAACAACTATGTCAACAACAAACAACAACGTCAAATAAACAACAACAACAACAACGTCAACAACAACAACAACGTCAAATAAACAACAACAACAACAACGTCAAATAAACAACAACTACAACACCGTCAAATAAACAACAACAAAAACAACAACGTCAAATAAACAACAACAACAACGTCAAATAAACAACAACAAAAACAATGTCAACAACAACAACAACGTCAACAACAACAACAACGTCAAATAAACAACAACAATAACAACAACAACGTCAACAACAACAACAACGTCAAATAAACAACAACAACAACGTCAAATAAACAACAACAACAACGTCAAATAAACAACAACAACAACAACAATAACAACAACAACAACGTCAAATAAACAACAACAACAACAACGCCAATTAAACAACAACAACAACGTCAAATAAACAACAACAAAAACAATAACAACATCAACAACAACAAAAATGTCAAATAAACAACAACAACAACAACATCAACAACAACAACTACGTCAAATAAACAACAACAACAACGTCAAATAAACAATAACAACAACAACAACGTCAACAACAACAACGTAAAATAAACAACAACAACAATGTCAAATAAACAACAAAAACAACGTCAACAACAACAACAATGTCAAATAAACAACGATAATAACAATAACAACAACGTCGACAACAACAACTTCGTCAAATAAACAACAACAACAACAACGTAAAATAAACAACAAAAACAACTATGTCAACAAGAACAACAACGTCAAATAAACAACAACATCAACAACGTCAAATAAACAACAACAACAACAACAACGTCAATAACAACAACAATGTCAAGTAAACAACAACAACAACAACGTCAAATAAACAACAACAACGTCAATAACAACAACAACAATGTCAAATAAACAACAACAACAACAACGTCAAATAAACAACAACGTCAAATAAACAACAACAACAACACCATCAAATAAACAACAACAACAACGTCAAATAAACAACAACAACGTCAAATAAACAACAACAAAAACAACGTCAACAACAACAACAATGTCAAATAAACAACAACCACAACAATGTCAAATAAACAACAACAACAACAACAACGTCAACAACAACAACAACGTCAAATAAATAACAACAACAACGTCAAATAAACAACAACAACAACAACAACAACAACAACAACAATAACAACAACAACAACAACGTCAAATAAACAACAACAACAACAACAACGTCAATTAAACAACAACAACAACAACAACAACGTCAAATAAACAACAACAAAAACAATAACAACATCAACAACAACAAAAATGTCAAATAAACAACAACAACAACAACATCAACAACAACAACAACGTCAAATAAACAACAACAACAACGTCAAATTAACAATAACAACAACAACGTCAACAACAACAACGTCAAATAAACAACAACAACAACGTCAAATAAACAACAACAACGTCAAATAAACAACAAAAACAACGTCAACAACAACAACAACAATATCAAATAAACAACGACAACAACAATAACAACAATGTCGACAACAACAACTACGTCAAATAAACAACAACAACAACGTAAAATAAACAACAAAAACAACTATGTCAACAAGAACAACAACGTCAAATAAACAACAACATCAACAACGTCAAATAAACAACAACAACAACAACGTCAATAACAACAACAATGTCAAGTAAACAACAACAACAACAACAACGTCAAATAAACAACAACAACGTCAATAACAACAACAACAACGTCAAAAAAACAACAACGTCAACAACAACAACGTGAAATAAAAACAACAACTATGTCAACAACAACAACATCAAATAAACAACAACAACAACAACGTCAACAACAACAACGTTAAATAAACAAAAACAACAATAACAACGTCAAATAAACAACAACAACACCACCGTCAAATAAACAACAACAACAACGTCAAATAAACAACAACAACAATGTTAAATAAACAACAACAACAACAACAACAACGTCAAATAAACAACAACAATAACAACTATGTCAACAACAATAACAACGTCAAATAAACAACAACAACAACAACAACAACGTCAACAACAACAACAACAACGTCAAATAAACAACAACAACAAGAACAACGTCAAATAAACAACAACAACAACACCGTCAAATAAACAACAACAACAACAACAATGTCAAATAAACAACAACAACAACGTCGACAACAACAACTACGTCAAATAAACAACAACAACAACGTAAAATAAACAACAAAAACAACTATGTCAACAACAACAACAACGTCAAATAAACAACAACATCAACAATGTCAAATAAACAACAACAACAACAATGTCAATAACAACAACAATGTCAAGTAAATAACAACAACAACAACGTCAAATAAACAACAACAACAACAACGTCAATAACAACAACAACGTCAACAACAACGTGAAATAAAAACAACAATTATGTCAACAACAACAACAACATCAAATAAACAACAACAACAACAACGTCAACAACAACAACGTCAAATAAACAAACAAAAAAATAACAACGTCAAATAAACAACAACAACAATGTTAAATAAACAACAACAACAACGTCAAATAAACAACAACAACAACGTCAACAACAACAACAACAACGTCAAATAAACAACAACAACAACAACTATGTCAACAACAAACAACAACGTCAAATAAACAACAACAACAACAACGTCAACAACAAGAACAACGTCAAATAAACAACAACAACAACAACGTCAAATAAACAACAACAACAACACCGTCAAATAAACAACAACAAAAACAACAACGTCAAATAAACAACAACAACAACGTCAAATAAACAACAACAACAACGTCAAATAAACAACAACAACAACAACAATAACAACAACAACAACGTCAAATAAACAACAACAACAACAACGCCAATTAAACAACAACAACAACGTCAAATAAACAACAACAAAAACAATAACAACATCAACAACAACAAAAACGTCAAATAAACAACAACAACAACAACATCAACAACAACAACTACGTCAAATAAACAACAACAACAACGTCAAATAAACAATAACAACAACAACAACGTCAACAACAACAACGTAAAATAAACAACAACAACAATGTCAAATAAACAACAAAAACAACGTCAACAACAACAACAATGTCAAATAAACAACGATAATAACAATAACAACAACGTCGACAACAACAACTTCGTCAAATAAACAACAACAACAACAACGTAAAATAAACAACAAAAACAACTATGTCAACAAGAACAACAACGTCAAATAAACAACAACATCAACAACGTCAAATAAACAACAACAACAACAACGTCAATAACAACAACAATGTCAAGTAAACAACAACAATAACAACGTCAAATAAACAACAACAACAACAACAACAACGTCAACAACAACAACAACAACGTCAAATAAACAACAACAACAACAACAACGTCAAATAAACAACAACAGCAACACCGTCAAATAAACAACAACAACAACAACAACGTCAAATAAACAACAACAACAACAATGTCAAAGAAACAACAACAAAAACAACGTCAACGACAACAACAACAACGTCAAATAAATAACAACAACAACAACGTCAACAACAACAACAACAACGTCAAATAAACAACAACAACAAGGTCAAATAAACAATAACAACAACAACAATGTCTAATAAACAACAATAACAATAACGTCGAATAAACAACAACAACAACAACAACACTAGCGTCAACAACAACAACAACGTCAAATAAACAACAACAACAACGTCAAATAAACAACAACAACAACAATAACAACAACGTCAAATAAACAACAACAACAACGTCAAATAAACAACAAAAACAACGTCAACAACAACAACAACAATGTCAAATAAACAACAACAACAACAATAACAACAACGTCGACAACAACAACTACGTCAAATAAACAACAACAACAACGTAAAATAAACAACAAAAACAACTATGTCAACAACAACAACAACGTCAAATAAACAACAACATCAACAATGTCAAATAAACAACAACAACAACAATGTCAATAACAACAACAATGTCAAGTAAATAACAACAACAACAACGTCAAATAAACAACAACAACAACAACGTCAATAACAACAACAACGTCAACAACAACAACAACAACAACAACGTGAAATAAAAACAACAATTATGTCAACAACAACAACAACATCAAATAAACAACAACAACAACAACGTCAACAACAACAACGTCAAATAAACAAAAAAAAAATAACAACGTCAAATAAACAACAACAACAATGTTAAATAAACAACAACAACAACGTCAAATAAACAACAACAACAACGTCAACAACAACAACAACGTCAAATAAACAACAACAACAACAACTATGTCAACAACAAACAACAACGTCAAATAAACAACAACAACAACAACGTCAACAACAACAACAACGTCAAATAAACAACAACAACAACAACGTCAAATAAACAACAACTACAACACCGTCAAATAAACAACAACAAAAACAACAACGTCAAATAAACAACAACAACAACGTCAAATAAACAACAACAAAAACAATGTCAACAACAACAACAACGTCAACAACAACAACAACGTCAAATAAACAACAACAATAACAACAACAACGTCAACAACAACAACAACGTCAAATAAACAACAACAACAACGTCAAATAAACAACAACAACAACGTCAAATAAACAACAACAACAACAACAATAACAACAACAACAACGTCAAATAAACAACAACAACAACAACGCCAATTAAACAACAACAACAACGTCAAATAAACAACAACAAAAACAATAACAACATCAACAACAACAAAAATGTCAAATAAACAACAACAACAACAACAACATCAACAACAACAACTACGTCAAATAAACAACAACAACAACGTCAAATAAACAATAACAACAACAACAACGTCAACAACAACAACGTAAAATAAACAACAACAACAATGTCAAATAAACAACAAAAACAACGTCAACAACAACAACAATGTCAAATAAACAACGATAATAACAATAACAACAACGTCGACAACAACAACTTCGTCAAATAAACAACAACAACAACAACGTAAAATAAACAACAAAAACAACTATGTCAACAAGAACAACAACGTCAAATAAACAACAACATCAACAACGTCAAATAAACAACAACAACAACAACAACGTCAATAACAACAACAATGTCAAGTAAACAACAACAACAACAACGTCAAATAAACAACAACAACGTCAATAACAACAACAACAATGTCAAATAAACAACAACAACAACAACGTCAAATAAACAACAACGTCAAATAAACAACAACAACAACACCATCAAATAAACAACAACAACAACAACGTCAAATAAACAACAACAACGTCAAATAAACAACAACAAAAACAACGTCAACAACAACAACAATGTCAAATAAACAACAACCACAACAATGTCAAATAAACAACAACAACAACAACAACGTCAACAACAACAACAACGTCAAATAAATAACAACAACAACGTCAAATAAACAACAACAACAACAACAACAACAATAACAACAACAACAACAACGTCAAATAAACAACAACAACAACAACAACGTCAATTAAACAACAACAACAACAACAACGTCAAATAAACAACAACAAAAACAATAACAACATCAACAACAATAAAAATGTCAAATAAACAACAACAACAACAACATCAACAACAACAACAACGTCAAATAAACAACAACAACAACGTCAAATTAACAATAACAACAACAACGTCAACAACAACAACGTCAAATAAACAACAACAACAACGTCAAATAAACAACAACAACGTCAAATAAACAACAAAAACAACGTCAACAACAACAACAACAATATCAAATAAACAACGACAACAACAATAACAACAATGTCGACAACAATAACTACGTCAAATAAACAACAACAACAACGTAAAATAAACAACAAAAACAACTATGTCAACAAGAACAACAACGTCAAATAAACAACAACATCAACAACGTCAAATAAACAACAACAACAACAACGTCAATAACAACAACAATGTCAAGTAAACAACAACAACAACAACGTCAAATAAACAACAACAACGTCAATAACAACAACAACAACGTCAAAAAAACAACAACGTCAACAACAACAACGTGAAATAAAAACAACAACTATGTCATCAACAACAACATCAAATAAACAACAACAACAACAACGTCAACAACAACAACGTTAAATAAACAAAAACAACAATAACAACGTCAAATAAACAACAACAACACCACCGTCAAATAAACAACAACAACAACGTCAAATAAACAACAACAACAATGTTAAATAAACAACAACAACAACAACAACAACGTCAAATAAACAACAACAATAACAACTATGTCAACAACAATAACAACGTCAAATAAACAACAACAACAACAACAACAACGTCAACAACAACAACAACAACGTCAAATAAACAACAACAACAACAACAACGTCAAATTAACAACAACAACAACACCGTCAAATAAACAACAACAACAACAATGTCAAATAAACAACAACAACAACGTCGACAACAACAACTACGTCAAATAAACAACAACAACAACGTAAAATAAACAACAAAAACAACTATGTCAACAACAACAACAACGTCAAATAAACAACAACATCAACAATGTCAAATAAACAACAACAACAACAATGTCAATAACAACAACAATGTCAAGTAAATAACAACAACAACAACGTCAAATAAACAACAACAACAACAACGTCAATAACAACAACAACGTCAACAACAACAACAACAACGTGAAATAAAAACAACAATTATGTCAACAACAACAACAACATCAAATAAACAACAACAACAACAACGTCAACAACAACAACGTCAAATAAACAAAAAAAAAATAACAACGTCAAATAAACAACAACAACAATGTTAAATAAACAACAACAACAACGTCAAATAAACAACAACAACAACGTCAACAACAACAACAACGTCAAATAAACAACAACAACAAAAACTATGTCAACAACAAACAACAACGTCAAATAAACAACAACAACAACAACGTCAACAACAAGAACAACGTCAAATAAACAACAACAACAACAACGTCAAATAAACAACAACAACAACACCGTCAAATAAACAACAACAAAAACAACAACGTCAAATAAACAACAACAACAACGTCAAATAAACAACAACAAAAACAATGTCAACAACAACAACAACGTCAACAACAACAACAACGTCAAATAAACAACAAAAATAACAACAACAACGTCAACAACAACAACAACGTCAAATAAACAACAACAACAACGTCAAATAAACAACAACAACAACGTCAAATAAACAACAACAACAACAACAATAACAACAACAACAACGTCAAATAAACAACAACAACAACAACGCCAATTAAACAACAACAACAACGTCAAATAAACAACAACAAAAACAATAACAACATCAACAACAACAAAAACGTCAAATAAACAACAACAACAACAACAACATCAACAACAACAACTACGTCAAATAAACAACAACAACAACGTCAAATAAACAATAACAACAACAACAACGTCAACAACAACAACGTAAAATAAACAACAACAACAATGTCAAATAAACAACAAAAACAACGTCAACAACAACAACAACAATGTCAAATAAACAACGATAATAACAATAACAACAACGTCGACAACAACAACTTCGTCAAATAAACAACAACAACAACAACGTAAAATAAACAACAAAAACAACTATGTCAACAAGAACAACAACGTCAAATAAACAACAACATCAACAACGTCAAATAAACAACAACAACAACAACAACGTCAATAACAACAACAATGTCAAGTAAACAACAACAATAACAACGTCAAATAAACAACAACAACAACAACAACAACGTCAACAACAACAACAACAACGTCAAATAAACAACAACAACAACAACAACGTCAAATAAACAACAACAGCAACACCGTCAAATAAACAACAACAACAACAACAACGTCAAATAAACAACAACAACAACAACAATGTCAAAGAAACAACAACAAAAACAACGTCAACGACAACAACAACGTCAAATAAATAACAACAACAACAACGTCAACAACAACAACAACAACGTCAAATAAACAACAACAACAAGGTCAAATAAACAATAACAACAACAACAATGTCTAATAAACAACAATAACAACAACGTCAAATAAACAACAACAACAACAACAACACTAGCGTCAACAACAACAACAACGTCAAATAAACAACAACAACAACGTCAAATAAACAAAAACAACAACAATAACAACAACGTCAAATAAACAACAACAACAACGTCAAATAAACAACAAAAACAACGTCAACAACAACAACAAAATGTCAAATAAACAACAACAACAACAATAACAACAACGTCGACAACAACAACTACGTCAAATAAACAACAACAACAACGTAAAATAAACAACAAAAACAACTATGTCAACAACAACAACAACGTCAAATAAACAACAACATCAACAATGTCAAATAAACAACAACAACAACAATGTCAATAACAACAACAATGTCAAGTAAATAACAACAACAACAACGTCAAATAAACAACAACAACAACAACGTCAATAACAACAACAACGTCAACAACAACAACAACAACAACAACGTGAAATAAAAACAACAATTATGTCAACAACAACAACAACATCAAATAAACAACAACAACAACAACGTCAACAACAACAACGTCAAATAAACAAAAAAAAAATAACAACGTCAAATAAACAACAACAACAATGTTAAATAAACAACAACAACAACGTCAAATAAACAACAACAACAACGTCAACAACAACAACAACGTCAAATAAACAACAACAACAACAACTATGTCAACAACAAACAACAACGTCAAATAAACAACAACAACAACAACGTCAACAACAACAACAACGTCAAATAAACAACAACAACAACAACAACGTCAAATAAACAACAACTACAACACCGTCAAATAAACAACAACAAAAACAACAACGTCAAATAAACAACAACAACAACGTCAAATAAACAACAACAAAAACAATGTCAACAACAACAACAACGTCAACAACAACAACAACGTCAAATAAACAACAACAATAACAACAACAACGTCAACAACAACAACAACGTCAAATAAACAACAACAACAACGTCAAATAAACAACAACAACAACGTCAAATAAACAACAACAACAACAACAATAACAACAACAACAACGTCAAATAAACAACAACAACAACAACGCCAATTAAACAACAACAACAACGTCAAATAAACAACAACAAAAACAATAACAACATCAACAACAACAAAAATGTCAAATAAACAACAACAACAACAACAACATCAACAACAACAACTACGTCAAATAAACAACAACAACAACGTCAAATAAACAATAACAACAACAACAACGTCAACAACAACAACGTAAAATAAACAACAACAACAATGTCAAATAAACAACAAAAACAACGTCAACAACAACAACAATGTCAAATAAACAACGATAATAACAATAACAACAACGTCGACAACAACAACTTCGTCAAATAAACAACAACAACAACAACGTAAAATAAACAACAAAAACAACTATGTCAACAAGAACAACAACGTCAAATAAACAACAACATCAACAACGTCAAATAAACAACAACAACAACAACAACAACGTCAATAACAACAACAATGTCAAGTAAACAACAACAACAACAACGTCAAATAAACAACAACAACGTCAATAACAACAACAACAATGTCAAATAAACAACAACAACAACAACGTCAAATAAACAACAACGTCAAATAAACAACAACAACAACACCATCAAATAAACAACAACAACAACAACGTCAAATAAACAACAACAACGTCAAATAAACAACAACAAAAACAACGTCAACAACAACAACAATGTCAAATAAACAACAACCACAACAATGTCAAATAAACAACAACAACAACAACAACGTCAACAACAACAACAACGTCAAATAAATAACAACAACAACGTCAAATAAACAACAACAACAACAACAATAACAACAACAACAACAACGTCAAATAAACAACAACAACAACAACAACGTCAATTAAACAACAACAACAACAACAACGTCAAATAAACAACAACAAAAACAATAACAACATCAACAACAACAAAAATGTCAAATAAACAACAACAACAACAACATCAACAACAACAACAACGTCAAATAAACAACAACAACAACGTCAAATTAACAATAACAATAACAACGTCAACAACAACAACGTCAAATAAACAACAACAACAACGTCAAATAAACAACAACAACGTCAAATAAACAACAAAAACAACGTCAACAACAACAACAACAATATCAAATAAACAACGACAACAACAATAACAACAATGTCGACAACAACAACTACGTCAAATAAACAACAACAACAACAACGTAAAATAAACAACAAAAACAACTATGTCAACAAGAACAACAACGTCAAATAAACAACAACATCAACAACGTCAAATAAACAACAACAACAACAACGTCAATAACAACAACAATGTCAAGTAAACAACAACAACAACGTCAAATAAACAACAACAACGTCAATAACAACAACAACAACGTCAAAAAAACAACAACGTCAACAACAACAACGTGAAATAAAAACAACAACTATGTCAACAACAACAACATCAAATAAACAACAACAACAACAACGTCAACAACAACAACGTTAAATAAACAAAAACAACAATAACAACGTCAAATAAACAACAACAACACCACCGTCAAATAAACAACAACAACAACGTCAAATAAACAACAACAACAATGTTAAATAAACAACAACAACAACAACAACAACGTCAAATAAACAACAACAATAACAACGTCAAATAAACAACAACAACAACAACAACGTCAACAACAACAACAACAACGTCAAATAAACAACAACAACAACAACAACGTCAAATAAACAACAACAACAACACCGTCAAATAAACAACAACAACAACAATGTCAAATAAACAACAACAACAACGTCGACAACAACAACTACGTCAAATAAACAACAACAACAACGTAAAATAAACAACAAAAACAACTATGTCAACAACAACAACAACGTCAAATAAACAACAACATCAACAATGTCAAATAAACAACAACAACAACAATGTCAATAACAACAACAATGTCAAGTAAATAACAACAACAACAACGTCAAATAAACAACAACAACAACAACGTCAATAACAACAACAACGTCAACAACAACAACAACAACGTGAAATAAAAACAACAATTATGTCAACAACAACAACAACATCAAATAAACAACAACAACAACAACGTCAACAACAACAACGTCAAATAAACAAAAAAAAATAACAACGTCAAATAAACAACAACAACAATGTTAAATAAACAACAACAACAACGTCAAATAAACAACAACAACAACGTCAACAACAACAACAACGTCAAATAAACAACAACAACAACAACAACTATGTCAACAACAAACAACAACGTCAAATAAACAACAACAACAACAACGTCAACAACAAGAACAACGTCAAATAAACAACAACAACAACAACGTCAAATAAACAACAACAACAACACCGTCAAATAAACAACAACAAAAACAACAACGTCAAATAAACAACAACAACAACGTCAAATAAACAACAACAAAAACAATGTCAACAACAACAACAACAACGTCAACAACAACAACAACGTCAAATAAACAACAACAATAACAACAACAACGTCAACAACAACAACAACGTCAAATAAACAACAACAACAACGTCAAACAAACAACAACAACAACGTCAAATAAACAACAACAACAACAACAATAACAACAACAACAACGTCAAATAAACAACAACAACAACAACAACGTCAAATAAACAACAACTACAACACCGTCAAATAAACAACAACAAAAACAACAACGTCAAATAAACAACAACAACAACGTCAAATAAACAACAACAAAAACAATGTCAACAACAACAACAACGTCAACAACAACAACAACGTCAAATAAACAACAACAATAACAACAACAACGTCAACAACAACAACAACGTCAAATAAACAACAACAACAACGTCAAATAAACAACAACAACAACGTCAAATAAACAACAACAACAACAACAATAACAACAACAACAACGTCAAATAAACAACAACAACAACAACGCCAATTAAACAACAACAACAACGTCAAATAAACAACAACAAAAACAATAACAACATCAACAACAACAAAAATGTCAAATAAACAACAACAACAACAACAACATCAACAACAACAACTACGTCAAATAAACAACAACAACAACGTCAAATAAACAATAACAACAACAACAACGTCAACAACAACAACGTAAAATAAACAACAACAACAATGTCAAATAAACAACAAAAACAACGTCAACAACAACAACAATGTCAAATAAACAACGATAATAACAATAACAACAACGTCGACAACAACAACTTCGTCAAATAAACAACAACAACAACAACGTAAAATAAACAACAAAAACAACTATGTCAACAAGAACAACAACGTCAAATAAACAACAACATCAACAACGTCAAATAAACAACAACAACAACAACAACAACGTCAATAACAACAACAATGTCAAGTAAACAACAACAACAACAACGTCAAATAAACAACAACAACGTCAATAACAACAACAACAATGTCAAATAAACAACAACAACAACAACGTCAAATAAACAACAACGTCAAATAAACAACAACAACAACACCATCAAATAAACAACAACAACAACAACGTCAAATAAACAACAACAACGTCAAATAAACAACAACAAAAACAACGTCAACAACAACAACAATGTCAAATAAACAACAACCACAACAATGTCAAATAAACAACAACAACAACAACAACGTCAACAACAACAACAACGTCAAATAAATAACAACAACAACGTCAAATAAACAACAACAACAACAACAATAACAACAACAACAACAACGTCAAATAAACAACAACAACAACAACGTCAATTAAACAACAACAACAACAACAACGTCAAATAAACAACAACAAAAACAATAACAACATCAACAACAACAAAAATGTCAAATAAACAACAACAACAACAACATCAACAACAACAACAACGTCAAATAAACAACAACAACAACGTCAAATTAACAATAACAATAACAACGTCAACAACAACAACGTCAAATAAACAACAACAACAACGTCAAATAAACAACAACAACGTCAAATAAACAACAAAAACAACGTCAACAACAACAACAACAATATCAAATAAACAACGACAACAACAATAACAACAATGTCGACAACAACAACTACGTCAAATAAACAACAACAACAACAACGTAAAATAAACAACAAAAACAACTATGTCAACAAGAACAACAACGTCAAATAAACAACAACATCAACAACGTCAAATAAACAACAACAACAACAACGTCAATAACAACAACAATGTCAAGTAAACAACAACAACAACGTCAAATAAACAACAACAACGTCAATAACAACAACAACAACGTCAAAAAAACAACAACGTCAACAACAACAACGTGAAATAAAAACAACAACTATGTCAACAACAACAACATCAAATAAACAACAACAACAACAACGTCAACAACAACAACGTTAAATAAACAAAAACAACAATAACAACGTCAAATAAACAACAACAACACCACCGTCAAATAAACAACAACAACAACGTCAAATAAACAACAACAACAATGTTAAATAAACAACAACAACAACAACAACAACGTCAAATAAACAACAACAATAACAACGTCAAATAAACAACAACAACAACAACAACGTCAACAACAACAACAACAACGTCAAATAAACAACAACAACAACAACAACGTCAAATAAACAACAACAACAACACCGTCAAATAAACAACAACAACAACAATGTCAAATAAACAACAACAACAACGTCGACAACAACAACTACGTCAAATAAACAACAACAACAACGTAAAATAAACAACAAAAACAACTATGTCAACAACAACAACAACGTCAAATAAACAACAACATCAACAATGTCAAATAAACAACAACAACAACAATGTCAATAACAACAACAATGTCAAGTAAATAACAACAACAACAACGTCAAATAAACAACAACAACAACAACGTCAATAACAACAACAACGTCAACAACAACAACAACAACGTGAAATAAAAACAACAATTATGTCAACAACAACAACAACATCAAATAAACAACAACAACAACAACGTCAACAACAACAACGTCAAATAAACAAAAAAAAATAACAACGTCAAATAAACAACAACAACAATGTTAAATAAACAACAACAACAACGTCAAATAAACAACAACAACAACGTCAACAACAACAACAACGTCAAATAAACAACAACAACAACAACAACTATGTCAACAACAAACAACAACGTCAAATAAACAACAACAACAACAACGTCAACAACAAGAACAACGTCAAATAAACAACAACAACAACAACGTCAAATAAACAACAACAACAACACCGTCAAATAAACAACAACAAAAACAACAACGTCAAATAAACAACAACAACAACGTCAAATAAACAACAACAAAAACAATGTCAACAACAACAACAACAACGTCAACAACAACAACAACGTCAAATAAACAACAACAATAACAACAACAACGTCAACAACAACAACAACGTCAAATAAACAACAACAACAACGTCAAACAAACAACAACAACAACGTCAAATAAACAACAACAACAACAACAATAACAACAACAACAACGTCAAATAAACAACAACAACAACAACGCCAATTAAACAACAACAACAACGTCAAATAAACAACAACAAAAACAATAACAACATCAACAACAACAAAAACGTCAAATAAACAACAACAACAACAACAACATCAACAACAACAACTACGTCAAATAAACAACAACAACAACGTCAAATAAACAATAACAACAACAACAACGTCAACAACAACAACGTAAAATAAACAACAACAACAATGTCAAATAAACAACAAAAACAACGTCAACAACAACAACAACAATGTCAAATAAACAACGATAATAACAATAACAACAACGTCGACAACAACAACTTCGTCAAATAAACAACAACAACAACAACGTAAAATAAACAACAACAACAACAACGTCAACAACAACAACAACGTCAACAACAACAACAACAACAACAACGTGAAATAAAAACAACAATTATGTCAACAACAACAACAACATCAAATAAACAACAACAACAACAACGTCAACAACAACAACGTCAAATAAACAAAAAAAAAATAACAACGTCAAATAAACAACAACAACAATGTTAAATAAACAACAACAACAACAACGTCAAATAAACAACAACAACAACGTCAACAACAACAACAACGTCAAATAAACAACAACAACAACAACTATGTCAACAACAAACAACAACGTCAAATAAACAACAACAACAACAACGTCAACAACAACAATAACGTCAAATAAACAACAACAACAACAACGTCAAATAAACAACAACTACAACACCGTCAAATAAACAACAACAAAAACAACAACGTCAAATAAACAACAAAAACAACGTCAAATAAACAACAACAAAAACAATGTCAACAACAACAACAACGTCAACAACAACAACAACGTCAAATAAACAACAACAATAACAACAACAACGTCAACAACAACAACAACGTCAAATAAACAACAACAACAACGTCAAATAAACAACAACAACAACGTCAAATAAACAACAACAACAACAACAATAACAACAACAACAACGTCAAATAAACAACAACAACAACAACGCCAATTAAACAACAACAACAACGTCAAATAAACAACAACAAAAACAATAACAACATCAACAACAACAAAAATGTCAAATAAACAACAACAACAACAACAACATCAACAACAACAACTACGTCAAATAAATAACAACAACAACGTCAAATAAACAATAACAACAACAACAACGTCAACAACAACAACGTAAAATAAACAACAACAACAATGTCAAATAAACAACAAAAACAACGTCAACAACAACAATGTCAAATAAACAACGATAATAACAATAACAACAACGTCGACAACAACAACTTCGTCAAATAAACAACAACAACAACAACGTAAAATAAACAACAAAAACAACTATGTCAACAAGAACAACAACGTCAAATAAACAACAACATCAACAACGTCAAATAAACAACAACAACAACAACAACGTCAATAACAATAACAATGTCAAGTAAACAACAACAACAACAACGTCAAATAAACAACAACAACGTCAATAACAACAACAACAATGTCAAATAAACAACAACAACAACAACGTCAAATAAACAACAACGTCAAATAAACAACAACAACAACACCATCAAATAAACAACAACAACAACAACGTCAAATAAACAACAACAACGTCAAATAAACAACAACAAAAACAACGTCAACAACAACAACAATGTCAAATAAACAACAACCACAACAATGTCAAATAAACAACAACAACAACAACAACGTCAACAACAACAACAACGTCAAATAAATAACAACAACAACGTCAAATAAACAACAACAACAACAACAACAACAACAATAACAACAACAACAACAACGTCAAATAAACAACAACAACAACAACAACGTCAATTAAACAACAACAACAACAACGTCAAATAAACAACAACAAAAACAATAACAACATCAACAACAACAAAAATGTCAAATAAACAACAACAACAACAACATCAACAACAACAACAACGTCAAATAAACAACAACAACAACAACGTCAAATTAACAATAACAACAACAACGTCAACAACAACAACGTCAAATAAACAACAACAACAACGTCAAATAAACAACAACAACGTCAAATAAACAACAAAAACAACGTCAACAACAACAACAACAATATCAAATAAACAACGACAACAACAATAACAACAATGTCGACAACAACAACTACGTCAAATAAACAACAACAACAACGTAAAATAAACAACAAAAACAACTATGTCAACAAGAACAACAACGTCAAATAAACAACAACATCAACAACGTCAAATAAACAACAACAACAACAACGTCAATAACAACAACAATGTCAAGTAAACAACAACAACAACAACGTCAAATAAACAACAACAACGTCAATAACAACAACAACAACGTCAAAAAAACAACAACGTCAACAACAACAACGTGAAATAAAAACAACAACTATGTCAACAACAACAACATCAAATAAACAACAACAACAACAACGTCAACAACAACAACGTTAAATAAACAAAAACAACAATAACAACGTCAAATAAACAACAACAACACCACCGTCAAATAAACAACAACAACAACGTCAAATAAACAACAACAACAATGTTAAATAAACAACAACAACAACAACAACAACGTCAAATAAACAACAACAACAACAACTATGTCAACAACAATAACAACGTCAAATAAACAACAACAACAACAACAACAACGTCAACAACAACAACAACAACGTCATATAAACAACAACAACAACAACAACGTCAAATAAACAACAACAACAACACCGTCAAATAAACAACAACAACAACAACAACGTCAAATAAACAACAACAACAACAACAATGTCAAAGAAACAACAACAAAAACAACGTCAACAACAACAACAATGTCAAATAAATAACAACAACAACAACGTCAACAACAACAACAACGTCAAATAAACAACAACAACAACGTCAAATAAACAATAACAACAACAACAACAATGTCTAATAAACAACAATAACAACAACGTCAAATAAACAACAACAACAACAACAACACTAGCGTCAACAACAACAACAACGTCAAATAAACAACAACAACAACGTCAAATAAACAACAACAACAACAACAATAACAACAACGTCAAATAAACAACAACAACAACGTCAAATAAACAACAAAAACAACGTCAACAACAACAACAACAATGTCAAATAAACAACAACAACAACAATAACAACAACGTCGACAACAACAACTACGTCAAATAAACAACAACAACAACGTAAAATAAACAACAAAAACAACTATGTCAACAACAACAACAACGTCAAATAAACAACAACATCAACAATGTCAAATAAACAACAACAACAATGTCAATAACAACAACAATGTCAAGTAAATAACAACAACAACAACGTCAAATAAACAACAACAACAACAACGTCAATAACAACAACAACGTCAACAACAACAACAACAACGTGAAATAAAAACAACAATTATGTCAACAACAACAACAACTTCAAATAAACAACAACAACAACAACGTCAACAACAACAACGTCAAATAAACAAAAAAAATAAAATAACAACGTCAAATAAACAACAACAACAATGTTAAATAAACAACAACAACAACGTCAAATAAACAACAACAACAACGTCAACAACAACAACAACGTCAAATAAACAACAACAACAACAACTATGTCAACAACAAACAACAACGTCAAATAAACAACAACAACAACAACGTCAACAACAAGAACAACGTCAAATAAACAACAACAACAACAACGTCAAATAAACAACAACAACAACACCGTCAAATAAACAACAACAACAACAACAACGTCAAATAAACAACAACAACAACGTCAAATAAACAACAACAAAAACAACGTCAACAACAACAACAACGTCAACAACAACAACAACGTCAAATAAACAACAACAATAACAACAACAACGTCAACAACAACAACAACGTCAAATAAACAACAACAACAACGTCAAATAAACAACAACAACAACGTCAAATAAACAACAACAACAACAACAATAACAACAACAACAACGTCAAATAAACAACAACAACAACAACGCCAATTAAACAACAACAACAACGTCAAATAAACAACAACAAAAACAATAACAACATCAACAACAACAAAAATGTCAAATAAACAACAACAACAACAACAACATCAACAACAACAACTACGTCAAATAAATAACAACAACAACGTCAAATAAACAATAACAACAACAACAACGTCAACAACAACAACGTAAAATAAACAACAACAACAATGTCAAATAAACAACAAAAACAACGTCAACAACAACAATGTCAAATAAACAACGATAATAACAATAACAACAACGTCGACAACAACAACTTCGTCAAATAAACAACAACAACAACAACGTAAAATAAACAACAAAAACAACTATGTCAACAAGAACAACAACGTCAAATAAACAACAACATCAACAACGTCAAATAAACAACAACAACAACAACAACGTCAATAACAATAACAATGTCAAGTAAACAACAACAACAACAACGTCAAATAAACAACAACAACGTCAATAACAACAACAACAATGTCAAATAAACAACAACAACAACAACGTCAAATAAACAACAACGTCAAATAAACAACAACAACAACACCATCAAATAAACAACAACAACAACAACGTCAAATAAACAACAACAACGTCAAATAAACAACAACAAAAACAACGTCAACAACAACAACAATGTCAAATAAACAACAACCACAACAATGTCAAATAAACAACAACAACAACAACGTCAACAACAACAACAACGTCAAATAAATAACAACAACAACGTCAAATAAACAACAACAACAACAACAACAACAACAATAACAACAACAACAACAACGTCAAATAAACAACAACAACAACAACAACGTCAATTAAACAACAACAACAACAACGTCAAATAAACAACAACAAAAACAATAACAACATCAACAACAACAAAAATGTCAAATAAACAACAACAACAACAACATCAACAACAACAACAACGTCAAATAAACAACAACAACAACAACGTCAAATTAACAATAACAACAACAACGTCAACAACAACAACGTCAAATAAACAACAACAACAACGTCAAATAAACAACAACAACGTCAAATAAACAACAAAAACAACGTCAACAACAACAACAACAATATCAAATAAACAACGACAACAACAATAACAACAATGTCGACAACAACAACTACGTCAAATAAACAACAACAACAACGTAAAATAAACAACAAAAACAACTATGTCAACAAGAACAACAACGTCAAATAAACAACAACATCAACAACGTCAAATAAACAACAACAACAACAACGTCAATAACAACAACAATGTCAAGTAAACAACAACAACAACAACGTCAAATAAACAACAACAACGTCAATAACAACAACAACAACGTCAAAAAAACAACAACGTCAACAACAACAACGTGAAATAAAAACAACAACTATGTCAACAACAACAACATCAAATAAACAACAACAACAACAACGTCAACAACAACAACGTTAAATAAACAAAAACAACAATAACAACGTCAAATAAACAACAACAACACCACCGTCAAATAAACAACAACAACAACGTCAAATAAACAACAACAACAATGTTAAATAAACAACAACAACAACAACAACAACGTCAAATAAACAACAACAACAACAACTATGTCAACAACAATAACAACGTCAAATAAACAACAACAACAACAACAACAACGTCAACAACAACAACAACAACGTCATATAAACAACAACAACAACAACAACGTCAAATAAACAACAACAACAACACCGTCAAATAAACAACAACAACAACAACAACGTCAAATAAACAACAACAACAACAACAATGTCAAAGAAACAACAACAAAAACAACGTCAACAACAACAACAATGTCAAATAAATAACAACAACAACAACGTCAACAACAACAACAACGTCAAATAAACAACAACAACAACGTCAAATAAACAATAACAACAACAACAACAATGTCTAATAAACAACAATAACAACAACGTCAAATAAACAACAACAACAACAACAACACTAGCGTCAACAACAACAACAACGTCAAATAAACAACAACAACAACGTCAAATAAACAACAACAACAACAATAACAACAACGTCAAATAAACAACAACAACAACGTCAAATAAACAACAAAAACAACGTCAACAACAACAACAACAATGTCAAATAAACAACAACAACAACAATAACAACAACGTCGACAACAACAACTACGTCAAATAAACAACAACAACAACGTAAAATAAACAACAAAAACAACTATGTCAACAACAACAACAACGTCAAATAAACAACAACATCAACAATGTCAAATAAACAACAACAACAATGTCAATAACAACAACAATGTCAAGTAAATAACAACAACAACAACGTCAAATAAACAACAACAACAACAACGTCAATAACAACAACAACGTCAACAACAACAACAACAACGTGAAATAAAAACAACAATTATGTCAACAACAACAACAACTTCAAATAAACAACAACAACAACAACGTCAACAACAACAACGTCAAATAAACAAAAAAAATAAAATAACAACGTCAAATAAACAACAACAACAATGTTAAATAAACAACAACAACAACGTCAAATAAACAACAACAACAACGTCAACAACAACAACAACGTCAAATAAACAACAACAACAACAACTATGTCAACAACAAACAACAACGTCAAATAAACAACAACAACAACAACGTCAACAACAAGAACAACGTCAAATAAACAACAACAACAACAACGTCAAATAAACAACAACAACAACACCGTCAAATAAACAACAACAACAACAACAACGTCAAATAAACAACAACAACAACGTCAAATAAACAACAACAAAAACAACGTCAACAACAACAACAACGTCAACAACAACAACAACGTCAAATAAACAACAACAATAACAACAACAACGTCAACAACAACAACAACGTAAAATAAACAACAACAACAACGTCAAATAAACAACAACAACAACGTCAAATAAACAACAACAACAACAACAATAACAACAACAACAACGTCAAATAAACAACAACAACAACAACGCCAATTAAACAACAACAACAACGTCAAATAAACAACAACAAAAACAATAACAACATCAACAACAACAAAAACGTCAAATAAACAACAACAACAACAACAACAACATCAACAACAACAACTACGTCAAATAAACAACAACAACAACGTCAAATAAACAATAACAACAACAACAACGTCAACAACAACAACGTAAAATAAACAACAACAACAATGTCAAATAAACAACAAAAACAACGTCAACAACAACAACAACAATGTCAAATAAACAACGATAATAACAATAACAACAACGTCGACAACAACAACTTCGTCAAATAAACAACAACAACAACAACGTAAAATAAACAACAAAAACAACTATGTCAACAAGAACAACAACGTCAAATAAACAACAACATCAACAACGTCAAATAAACAACAACAACAACAACGTCAATAACAACAACAATGTCAAGTAAACAACAACAACAACAACGTCAAATAAACAACAACAACGTCAATAACAACAACAACAACGTCAACAACAACAACGTGAAATAAAAACAACAACTATGTCAACAACAACAACAACGTCAAATAAACAACTACAACAACAACGTCAACAACAAGAACAACGTCAAATAAACAACAACAACAACAACAACAACAACGTCAAATAAACAACAACAACAACACCGTCAAATAAACAACAACAACAACGTCAAATAAACAACAACAACAACAACAACGTCAAATAAACAACAACAAAAACAACGTCAACAACAACAACAACGTCAAATAAACAACAACAACAACAACGTCAACAACAACAACAACAACGTCAAATAAATAACAACAACAACGTCAAATAAACAATAACAACAACAATGTCAAATAAACAACAACAACAACAACGTCAAATAAACAACAACAACAACAACAACGTCAACAACAACAACAACGTCAAATAAACAACAACAACAACAACGTCAAATAAACAACAACAACAACGTCAAATAAACAACAACAACAACAATAACAACAACAACAACAACGTCAAATAAACAACAACAACAACAACGTCAATTAAACAACAACAACAACGTCAAATAAACAACAACAAAAACAACAACAAACATCAACAACAACAAAAATGTCAAATAAACAACAACAACAACAACATCAACAACAACAACTACGTCAAATAAACAACAACAACAACGTTAAATAAACAATAACAACAACAACAATGTCAAATAAACAACAACAACAACAACAACAACAACGTCAAATAAACAACAACAACAACAACAACGTCAAATAAACAACAACGTCAAATAAACAACAACAACAACACCATCAAATAAACAACAACAACAACAACGTCAAATAAACAACAACAACGTCAAATAAACAACAACAAAAACAACGTCAACAACAACAACAATGTCAAATAAACAACAACCACAACAATGTCAAATAAACAACAACAACAACAACAACGTCAACAACAACAACAACAACGTCAAATAAATAACAACAACAACGTCAAATAAACAACAACAACAACAACAACAACAACAATAACAACAACAACAACAACGTCAAATAAACAACAACAACAACAACAACGTCAATTAAACAACAACAACAACAACGTCAAATAAACAACAACAAAAACAATAACAACATCAACAACAACAAAAATGTCAAATAAACAACAACAACAACAACATCAACAACAACAACAACGTCAAATAAACAACAACAACAACGTCAAATTAACAATAACAACAACAACGTCAACAACAACAACGTCAAATAAACAACAACAACAACGTCAAATAAACAACAACAACGTCAAATAAACAACAAAAACAACGTCAACAACAACAACAACAATATCAAATAAACAACGACAACAACAATAACAACAACGTCGACAACAATAACTACGTCAAATAAACAACAACAACAACGTAAAATAAACAACAAAAACAACTATGTCAACAAGAACAACAACGTCAAATAAACAACAACATCAACAACGTCAAATAAACAACAACAACAACAACGTCAATAACAACAACAATGTCAAGTAAACAACAACAACAACAACGTCAAATAAACAACAACAACGTCAATAACAACAACAACAACGTCAAAAAAACAACAACGTCAACAACAACAACGTGAAATAAAAACAACAACTATGTCAACAACAACAACATCAAATAAACAACAACAACAACAACGTCAACAACAACAACGTTAAATAAACAAAAACAACAATAACAACGTCAAATAAACAACAACAACACCACCGTCAAATAAACAACAACAACAACGTCAAATAAACAACAACAACAATGTTAAATAAACAACAACAACAACAACAACGTCAAATAAACAACAACAACAACAACTATGTCAACAGCAATAACAACGTCAAATAAACAACAACAACAACAACAACAACGTCAACAACAACAACAACAACGTCAAATAAACAACAACAACAACAACAACGTCAAATAAACAACAACAACAACACCGTCAAATAAACAACAACAACAACAACAACGTCAAATAAACAACAACAACAACAATGTCAAAGAAACAACAACAAAAACAACGTCAACAACAACAACAACGTCAAATAAATAACAACAACAACAACGTCAACAACAACAACAACAACGTCAAATAAACAACAACAACAACGTCAAATAAACAATAACAACAACAACAACAATGTCTAATAAACAACAATAACAACAACGTCAAATAAACAACAACAACAACAACAACAACACTAGCGTCAACAACAACAACAACGTCAAATAAACAACAACAACAACGTCAAATAAACAACAACAACAATAACAACAACGTCAAATAAACAACAACAACAATAACAACAACGTCAAATAAACAACAACAACAACGTCAAATAAACAACAAAAACAACGTCAACAACAACAACAACAATGTCAAATAAACAACAACAACAACAATAACAACAACGTCGACAACAACAACTACGTCAAATAAACAACAACAACAACAACGTAAAATAAACAACAAAAACAACTATGTCAACAACAACAACAACGTCAAATAAACAACAACATCAACAATGTCAAATAAACAACAACAACAACAATGTCAATAACAACAACAATGTCAAGTAAATAACAACAATAACAACGTCAAATAAACAACAACAACAACAACAACGTCAATAACAACAACAACGTCAACAACAACAACAACAACAACGTGAAATAAAAACAACAATTATGTCAACAACAACAACAACATCAAATAAACAACAACAACAACAACGTCAACAACAACAACGTCAAATAAACAAAAAAAAAATAACAACCTCAAATAAACAACAACAACAATGTTAAATAAACAACAACAACAACGTCAAATAAACAACAACAACAACGTCAAATAAACAACAACAACAACAACTATGTCAACAACAAACAACAACGTCAAATAAACAACAACAACAACAACGTCAACAACAAGAACAACGTCAAATAAACAACAACAACAACAACGTCAAATAAACAACAACAACAACACCGTCAAATAAACAACAACAACAACAACAACGTCAAATAAACAACAACAATAACGTCAAATAAACAACAACAAAAACAACGTCAACAACAACAACAACGTCAACAACAACAACAACAACGTCAAATAGATAACAACAACAACGTCAAATAAACAACAACAAAAACAACGTCAACAACAACAACAATGTCAAATAAACAACAACAACAACGTCAAATAAACAACAACAACAACAACGTCAACAACAACAACAACGTCAAATAAACAACAACAACAACAACGTCAAATAAACAATAACAACAACAACGTCAAATAAACAATAACAACAACAACAATAACAACAACAACAACGTCAAATAAATAACAACAACAACAACGTCAATTAAACAACAACAACAACAACGTCAAATAAACAACAATAAAAACAATAACAACATCAACAACAACAAAAACGTCAAATAAATAACAACAACAACAACATCAACAACAACAACTACGTCAAATAAACAACAACAACAACAACGTCAAATAAACAATAACAACAACAACAACGTCAAATAAACAACAACAACGTCAAATAAACAACAACAACGTCAAATAAACAACAAAAACAACGTCAACAACAACAACAACAATGTTAAATAAACAACAACAACAACAATAAAAACAACGTCGACAACAACAACTACGTCAAATAAACAACAACAACAACAACGTAAAATAAACAACAAAAACAACTATGTCAACAACAACAACAACGTCAAATAAACAACAACAACAACAACAATAACAACAACAACAACGTCAAATAAACAACAACAACAACAACAACGTCAATTAAACAACAACAACAACAACAACAACGTCAAATAAACAACAACAAAAACAATAACAACATCAACAACAACAAAAACGTCAAATAAACAACAACAACAACAACAACATCAACAACAACAACTACGTCAAATAAACAACAACAACAACGTCAAATTAACAATAACAACAACAACATCAACAACAACAACGTCAAATAAACAACAACAACAACAACAACAACAACGTCAAATAAACAACAACAACGTCAAATAAACAACAAAAACAACGTCAACAACAACAACATTATCAAATAAACAACGACAACAACAATAACAACAACTTCGACAACAACAACTACGTCAAATAAACAACAACAACAACAACGTAAAATAAACAACAAAAACAACTATGTCAACAAGAACAACAACGTCAAATAAACAACATCATCAACAACGTCAAATAAACAACAACAACAACAACGTCAATAACAACAACAATGTCAAGTAAACAACAACAACAACGTCAAATAAACAACAACAACGTCAATAACAACAACAACAACGTCAAAAAAACAACAACGTCAACAACACCAACGTGAAATAAAAACAACAACTATGTCAACAACAACAACATCAAATAAACAACAACAACAACAACAACGTCAACAAAAACAACAACGTCAAATAAACAAAAACAACAATAACAACGTCAAATAAACAACAACAACAACACCGTCAAATAAACAACAACAACAACGTCAAATAAACAACAACAACAATTTTAAATAAACAACAACAACGTCAAATAAACAACAACAACAACGTCAACAACAACAACGTCAAATAAACAACAACAACAACAACAACAACGTCAAATAAGCAACAACAACAACAACAACAACAACGTCAACAACAACAACAACAACAACAACGTCAAATAAACAACAACAACAACAACGTCAAATAAACAACAATAACAACACCGTCAAATAAACAACAACAACAACAACGACAACAACGTCAAATAAACAACAACAACAACGTCAAAGAAACAACAACAAAAACAACGTCAACAACAACAACAACGTCAAATAAACAACAACAACAACAACGTCAACAACAACAACAACGTCAAATAAACAACAACAACAACGTCAAATAAACAATAACAACAACAACAACAATGTCAAATAAACAACAATAACAACAACGTCAAATAAACAACAACAACAACAACAACAA
Source organism: Vicia faba (assembly GCA_948472305.1). Taxonomy (NCBI): domain Eukaryota; kingdom Viridiplantae; phylum Streptophyta; class Magnoliopsida; order Fabales; family Fabaceae; genus Vicia; species Vicia faba. The sequence goes on from OX451739.1 coordinate 247,881,690, forward strand.
CGTCAACAACAACAACAACGTCAAATAAACAACAACAACAACGTCAAATAAACAACAACAACAACAATAACAACAACAACAAGAACGTCAAATAAACAACAACAACAACAACGTCAATTAAACAACAACAACAACGTCAAATAAACAACAAAAACAACGTCAACAACAACAACAACAATGTCAAATAAACAACAACAACAACAATAACAACAACGTCGACAACAACAACTACGTCAAATAAACAACAACAACAACGTAAAATAAACAACAAAAACAACTATGTCAACAACAACAACAACGTCAAATAAACAACAACATCAACAACGTCAAATAAACAACAATGTCAAGTAAATAACGACAACAACAACAACGTCAATAACAACAACAACAACATCAAAAAAACAACAACGTCAACAACAACAACAACGTGAAATAAAAACAACAATTATGTAAACAACAACAACAACATCAAATAAACAACAACAACAACAACAACGTCAACAACAACAACGTCAAATAAACAAAAAAAACAATAACAACGTCAAATAAACAACAACAACACCGTCAAATAAACAACAACAACAATGTTAAATAAACAACAACAACAACGTCAAATAAACAACAACAACAACGTCAACAACAACAACGTCAAATAAACAACAACAACAACAACTATGTCAACAACAAACAACAATGTCAAATAAACAACAACAACAACAACGTCAACAACAAGAACAACGTCAAATAAACAACAACAACAACAACAACGTCAAATAAACAACAACAACAACAACAACACCGTCAAATAAACAACAACAACAACGTCAAATAAACAACAACAACAACGTCAAATAAACAACAACAAAAACAACGTCAACAACAACGTCAAATAAACAACAACAACAACAACGTCAACAACAACAACAACAACAACGTCAAATAAACAACAACAACAACAACAACGTCAAATAAACAATAACAACAACAACAACAATGTCAAATAAACAACAACAACAACGTCAAATAAACAACAACAACAACAATAACAACGTCAACAACAACGTCAAATAAACAACAACAACAACGTCAAATAAACAACAACAACAACAACGTCAAGTAAACAACAACAACAACAACAACAACAATAACAACAACAACAACAACAACAACGTCAAATAAACAACAACAACAACAACGTCAATTAAACAACAACAACAACATCAAATAAACAACAACAAAAACAACAACAACATCAACAACAACAAAAGCGTCAAATAAACAACAACAACAACAACATCAACAACAACAACTACGTCAAATAAACAACAACAACAACGTTAAATAAAAAATAACAACAACAACAATGTCAAATAAACAACAACAACAACAACTATGTCAACAACAACAACAACGTCAAATAAACAACAACAACAACAACAACGTCAAATAAACAACAACAACAACGTCAAATAAACAATAACAACAACAACAACAATGTCTAATAAACAACAATAACAACAACGTCAAATAAACAACAACAACAACAACAACACTAGCGTCAACAACAACAACAACGTCAAATAAACAACAACAACAACGTCAAATAAACAACAACAACAACAATAACAACAACGTCAAATAAACAACAACAACAACGTCAAATAAACAACAAAAACAACGTCAACAACAACAACAACAATGTCAAATAAACAACAACAACAACAATAACAACAACGTCGACAACAACAACTACGTCAAATAAACAACAACAACAACGTAAAATAAACAACAAAAACAACTATGTCAACAACAACAACAACGTCAAATAAACAACAACATCAACAATGTCAAATAAACAACAACAACAACAATGTCAATAACAACAACAATGTCAAGTAAATAACAACAATAACAACGTCAAATAAACAACAACAACAACAACGTCAATAACAACAACAACGTCAACAACAACAACAACAACGTGAAATAAAAACAACAATTATGTCAACAACAACAACAACAACATCAAATAAACAACAACAACAACAACAACGTCAACAACAACAACGTCAAATAAACAAAAAAAAAATAACAACGTCAAATAAACAACAACAACAATGTTAAATAAACAACAACAACAACGTCAAATAAACAACAACAACAACGTCAAATAAACAACAACAACAACAACTATGTCAACAACAAACAACAACGTCAAATAAACAACAACAACAACAACGTCAACAACAAGAACAACGTCAAATAAACAACAACAACAACAACGTCAAATAAACAACAACAACAACACCGTCAAATAAACAACAACAACAACAACGTCAAATAAACAACAACAATAACGTCAAATAAACAACAACAAAAACAACGTCAACAACAACAATGTCAACAACAACAACAACGTCAAATAAATAACAACAACAACGTCAAATAAACAACAACAAAAACAACGTCAACAACAACAACAATGTCAAATAAACAACAACAACAACGTCAAATAAACAACAACAACAACAACGTCAACAACAACAACAACGTCAAATAAACAACAACAACAACAACGTCAAATAAACAATAACAACAACAACGTCAAATAAACAATAACAACAACAACAATAACAACAACAACAACGTCAAATAAATAACAACAACAACAACGTCAATTAAACAACAACAACAACAACAACGTCAAATAAACAACAATAAAAACAATAACAACATCAACAACAACAAAAATGTCAAATAAATAACAACAACAACAACATCAACAACAACAACTACGTCAAATAAACAACAACAACAACAACGTCAAATAAACAATAACAACAACAACAACGTCAAATAAACAACAACAACGTCAAATAAACAACAACAACGTCAAATAAACAACAAAAACAACGTCAACAACAACAACAACAATGTTAAATAAACAACAACAACAACAATAAAAACAACGTCGACAACAACAACTACGTCAAATAAACAACAACAACAACAACGTAAAATAAACAACAAAAACAACTATGTCAACAACAACAACAACGTCAAATAAACAACAACAACAACAACAATAACAACAACAACAACGTCAAATAAACAACAACAACAACAACAACGTCAATTAAACAACAACAACAACAACAACAACAACGTCAAATAAACAACAACAAAAACAATAACAACATCAACAACAACAAAAACGTCAAATAAACAACAACAACAACAACATCAACAACAACAACTACGTCAAATAAACAACAACAACAACGTCAAATTAACAATAACAACAACAACATCAACAACAACAACGTCAAATAAACAACAACAACAACAACAACGTCAAATAAACAACAAAAACAACGTCAACAACAACAACATTATCAAATAAACAACGACAACAACAATAACAACAACTTCGACAACAACAACTACGTCAAATAAACAACAACAACAACAACGTAAAATAAACAACAAAAACAACTATGTCAACAAGAACAACAACGTCAAATAAACAACATCATCAACAACGTCAAATAAACAACAACAACAACAACGTCAATAACAACAACAATGTCAAGTAAACAACAACAACAACGTCAAATAAACAACAACAACGTCAATAACAACAACAACAACGTCAAAAAAACAACAACGTCAACAACACCAACGTGAAATAAAAACAACAACTATGTCAACAACAACAACATCAAATAAACAACAACAACAACAACGTCAACAAAAACAACAACGTCAAATAAACAAAAACAACAATAACAACGTCAAATAAACAACAACAACAACACCGTCAAATAAACAACAACAACAACGTCAAATAAACAACAACAACAATTTTAAATAAACAACAACAACGTCAAATAAACAACAACAACAACGTCAACAACAACAACGTCAAATAAACAACAACAACAACAACAACGTCAACAACAACAACAACGTCAAATAAGCAACAACAACAACAACAACAACAACGTCAACAACAACAACAACAACAACGTCAAATAAACAACAACAACAACAACAACGTCAAATAAACAACAATAACAACACCGTC